>PVIU01013654.1:0-55059 GCA_004026605.1 Ondatra zibethicus | reverse complement strand
ACTGAGAAGCCAATGATAATGTCACTGGGACCTATCTCTTCTGCATGTATTAGTTTTTTGGGAACCTAGTCCATATGGATGCACACCTTCCTAGGCCGGGATGGAGGGGGGAAGGCCTTGGGCTTCCCACAGGGCAGGGTACCCTGCCCCCTCTTAAGGAAGCAGGGGGAGGGAGGAGGGTTAGTGGGGGAGCGGGAGGGGACTGGGAGAAGGGGAGGAAGTGTAAATTTTTTGAATGAAAACTAAAAGAATAAAAAAAAAAGAATACTGGCTGCTTTTCCAGAGGACCCAGGTTCAATTCCCAGCTCCCCTATGACAGCTAACAACAGTCTGTAGCTCCTGTTCCAGGGGATTCAACACCCTCACATAGAGATACATACAGGCAAAACACCAGTGTAAATAAAATGCAAAACACAAAGTAACTATGCCACAATTGGTGCAGATGCACCCTGAAAGCCTGACTAGGAGCAAGGAGAGAGTAAGACAGACAGACGTAAGTAACATGAAGGAGGGATCAGGTGCGCTGTACACTTAGACGGAGACACACCAGCAGCTAGGTCAGTACATACAACATGTTTGTTACATACATCATGAATGACAAAGCAGGTTGGCTCACTTCAATAAGGGGTCTGTGTAGGGGAGCAGTCTGGGGGTGATGCTATCTTAAAGTCACCCCTGACAAGGAAGCTGTGGTTGATACTTTTCCCATGTACTGTTTTAGAGAAATGCTATTGTTTGTCAGTATCCAATCTATGGCCAGGGGAAAGTCTTGACTTCCCCTGAGTCTAACTTGGGGAAGACATTGCTGTTCCCATGAGTCTGAGGCACTGAAATTCTTGACATATCTGTGTTTATGCCATGAAAGCTCATTTATACAGGAGTAGACTCACTCCCAAAGTAGTTGTTGTCAGGCCTTAAAAATATTGTTGAACAAACCCACATAATTCTCAGAAGAGAGGCCTTTCTAGGCAGCCTTTGAGTGAAGCTTTATCCTGAACTCATTTTGCTGCCCTTAATGTCATGCCTTTCTCGCCATGTGCTGTCATCCACAGGGCAAGCCTGTACGTCCCCTGAATCCTGGGATTTAGCTCTTTCCTAGGTTGTAAGGTGCTCCTAGTAGTGACTGTGGTAAATTACAAATGCTGGGAGAATACAGAAGACATGAACGAACATTTGCATTGCTCATTCTACTTCCTCTCTTCCAAGAAATAATTATTAAATGTCTACTGTGTCAATCACTCTTCTAGAATGGTTCTTTCCAACTGAGAATGACTTGCATTCACAAGGGACATTGAGCAGAGTCCAAACATTTATTTTTTGATGTCACAACTAAGGAATGTCACTGACAACTATTCATTTGGTTATGGATGACACCAGATATTCTGCAATGCACAGATCAGGCCCCACCACAAACAACTATGCCACCCCAAGGTTGGTAGTGCCAAAGATGAGAAAGCCTAGTCTAGATGTTTGGAGAAATTGCCTTCCAAATACACAAGCACCCCAGCTGTTGTAGAATAGGAATGTTATATAAGAAATCAAAGGCGGACTGTGAAAATGATGCTCGGATTAGACAATAGTAGATACTTAATGGCAACACTGATTGGTGTAAGAAAACAAAAACAAGCAAACAACCAAACAAAAGACCCAAAAGAACTGGTCATGGGGAGTATTAGATTGAGAAAAGTAGGCCGACAGATATCTGAGGGAAGAACAGCTCAAGTAGAGAGAAGAGAACAGCTACAGCCAAGAGTCTAAGGCAGAACAGGCTGGAAGCATCTCCTGAGAGCCAGGAGGCCAGAGTGTGTGACGGATGAGCCAGGACAGAGGAGGATGGAAATAGAGAGCAAGCAGCAATCTAGACCGTGTAGGATCAGATGGGTTACGGGAAAGACTTCAGTATTTAAAGCTAGGTATGGCACGACATGCCCACAATCTCTACACCTGCCAGACAGAAGGATTCTAAGTTTCAAAACAATCTGAGACATATGGGAGAGACTATCTCTGAAAGAAAAAAAAACCTTCAATATTCACCCTAAAGTACTATTTTGAGCATAAATATGACCCAACCTGACTTACACAGTTTTAGCTGCTTTGCTGAGAGCAGGCTAAAGAGGGGCAAGGCAGAATCAGGAGACCCTACTAGGGGTGGCGAGAAGTGGGTAGACATGTTTGAAAAGAAAAACTCACAGGATTTGTAGTGACTGAAGTATGATGTTACAGTTTTGGATCAGAGCAACTAGAATGACAGATAGTATAAGACAGTAAGATGAGGGAGGATGCCTGGTCCAGAGTGGCTTTAGTGCAAAAGTGCAGGACTTGAGCCTCTGACCTCATCTGCGTCTGTCAGAACTCTGAGTGGAATTGTGGTGTCAACGGTAGGATACACACATCCTGAGTTCAGGAGAGAGGAGTCAGTGCTGAAGACCTGTGAGTCAACGGCACTGTGGAGAGAAGCATTGAAATGACCAACAGGTCAGATAGCAGGAGGGAGGAGCAAGCCCGGGATGCTGCACTCAATACACCTTGGAGAAAAAGGGAGGAACCAACAGGAGACTATGAAGGAAGAATTGGTGCCATGGGAGAGAAGCAGGAAAATGTACCATCACAGGTAAACTGAGGGCCGGGATAGGTGGCTCACACCTTTAATCCCTGGGAGGCAGAGGTGGGCAGATCTCTGTGTGTTCAAGGCCAGCCTGCTCTATGTACTGAGTTATAGGCCATCCAAGTCTACATAATGAGACCTTGTCTCAAAGAGAAAAAATCATGGGACTAGAGTGATGGCTCAGCTCTTGAAGAGGACGTGGGTTCAGTTCCCAGCACCTACATGTTGGCTCCCAATCAGCTCCAGTTCCTAGGGATCTCATGACCTCTTCTGACCTCCTAGGGCACTAAGTACACATGTGATATACATACATACATGCAGGTAAAATACTCATGCACATAAAATAAAGAGGAAAGATCATGAACAATTTCAGAAAGAGGAGAGATGGAAAAGGAGGAGGCAATTGACAAAAGTGTTCCTGGCAGCATAAAAGCCTGCTAGAGAGAGAGAGGGGTGTGAGAGAAAGTCACAGTGTTTGGAGCACAGGATCTGGAGAAGTACATGGGACTACAGCGGCCACTAAGGACGTGTTAGGAAGGTTTAGCCAGTCTAAAATGTGGGTTTCACTCCAAGGCCACTAGCACCAACAGTTTGTGACTTGCAAGGTTCACTCTGACTGCTTGGTGGGAGAAAAAAAGTTTGAAGAAGGCAGCACATTAGGTGAGGGTTGGAAAATGAGCTAAAAAGTTGGTGCAGACACCGGGGTGAGACGATAGTGTCTTGAACTAATCGTTGGCAGCAGAGATAAGTGGATGGTCTCAGGGATGATTGGGGTAGTTGAATTGATAGGTCTTTGCCGTTTATTAGCTTGACAGAGTCAAGGAAAGGTAGGTATCAAGAGAGATGTATCAGAGGCATCTTTGGGGGGAATATTGGATCTGAAGTGCTGTGACATAACCAGAGGAATAGTCCAGAAGACAGTTATGCATAGAATCTGGTACTCAGAGTCAGGGAGGGCACATTTAACAAGTATCTGTAAATCGATGGTAATTGAAGCTATGGGGATAGATTAAACAAGCTGCCAGCTGTGTGGAGTACAAGAAAGGAAGGGGTTAGTCAGAGCTTTGAGGAACACCAGCCGGTAAAGGAAGGTTGGAGGGATGGGCTTCCAGGAACTAAGACCGACCGGAGAGGTTAGAGGAGAAAGTCCGGCGAATTCAGAGTGATTGAAGCTCAATGAGCATGTGGTCAACAGTGCCCAATATCGCCAATGCCAACAGCCAAATAGCAGGAGGTCTTGGGGAGGCTCGAGATCTGAGCATGGCAGCTGTGAGGCTCAAGTCCAGGCCACGGGGAACTAAGTGGGGAACAGGAATTGAACATTTTTTAGAAAATGAATGTAAACAGTTTTAGAAAGTTCATTATACCTACACGTGAATGGGGGTAAAGGGAAAATTGGAGCCTATCTTCACATAAACAATCTCTTAGGTGACATGCTGGTCCATTTTCACACGGATCTTCAAGATAATGACTTCAACTCCCTATCTTGTTTGAAAGCACAGGCTCAGAATACCAATGACAGGTATTTCTGACTCATCTCAAATTTTCTTTCTTGATACAAAATTACATCTCTTTAGTGAGGCTTGGCAAATCTATCACCCTCTAATTATTTTTTGCGACTGTCCTCAAAATGGTTCCCAGATTCTTTGAGTTTCTCTTTAATCACTGAAGCATCATGAAGTAGAAACCTAGCAACATGAAATACAGTAGGGACTCATCGACTAAGTGACAGAAACTGACTAGCTAAACAAAGAAATGACTCCTTCCCCCAAGAAGATGTAGCCAAAGGCTATGGGAGAGCACACACAAACAAAAACACAGAAGGGCAGAAAGGCCAGAGACCAGAACAGTTTGGGCATCTTCATGCCAGGAAATGGTGACATAATCTCTTGAGAGTGTGGCTACTGGGGTATAGCTTGCTGGTGGCCACAAGCTAACCTTTGGCCAGGAGAAGGGATGTGTCTTAACTGGCAATGCCAGATTTTCATCAAGGCATAAACTGGATGCCTCAGAGGGAAACAGGCTGGACATTCACCATAGCCCTAGGATATGCAAGTAATGGGATTAAGAACTAGTTCTCAATAGTCACCATTTGTTTAGCTGTGTGCAAGGCCTCATGCTGAGCCCTGAACAAAAGAAACTCAGACAATTTCCCCCCAGTGCACTTTCTCTGCTGTTCACATTCTGCCTATGGCTCCTTCCTACCTGTATCTTCATTCTCACCCCTCCCCGGAGCTTACACATGAGGCAAATCTTCATGACTAGGGATGAGGACACTGTTGTTATTTCTCTGGCCAATTATCCTCCTTGCTCTGAATTAAAGTTCAAATCCCAGAATTCATTCTGGGACATTGATGGATGGGTACCTCACCTACCTGCCTCATTTGACTATTAGAGCGATGTGGAATGGAATATTCAGACCCCTGAGTATGTTCTGAATCTAATGGTTCCATTTGGCTGAATCCCCAGACGGAGGAACTGGAGAGTAATCAAACACCCACTCTTCTTTGCACTGGGCACGTGCAGGCAGCCGAGAACCTTAATGCCTTTACGGTTAAATAATTTCACAAACTTCACTGCTATCCCAGACTAGACTCGTCCTTGATGCCAACATTAAGTTGTATGCAAGAAGAAATGTCAAGACCTTTCTCTTTTTAACTCAGTTATAAAGAAACCCTTGGAAAATTTATAGGTAAATAAGAGTCTTTTCAAACAGGCATGTCTTGCTTTGCAAAACAGGTGTGTTTATGGAAAGATGCGGGCAAATGATTTAGGAATTTTTGTTATTGTTGTTGTTGTTAAATTAATCCGTATTCATTTCCCACGGGCTCACAAGAATGCCATCACTTCTGCCCGAGCTTTGGGCTTTACAAGCGTAATGATGTATCAGAAAGTTCTCTGACTTCTCAGGTAGCCAGCCTGAATCCAAATCCAGCTCCACATTTTTTTTTCTAGTTTTATTCCCTTGCACACATTGCCTGGTGTTTCAGGAACCCATTTTCCATCTTGGGAAAAAGTGATTTATGTCTTAGCAAGCATCCGGCTTAGCAGACACTAAACACTCAATAAACTTTAGCAGTTGTTATTACATCTAGATCTTTAAATTTCTGTATCCCCATCTATGCTGGAGGATTAGTAACTTGAAAACATTAAAAAAGGATTGCTATTATACGGGGCTGGAGAGATGACTCAGTGATTAAGAGCACCTAACGCTTTTACAGAGGGCCTGGGTTCAGTTCCTAGCACCCACATGGTGGCTCACAGTCATCCAGCCATAAAACCAGTTCTAGGGCTATGACACCCTCTTCTGCCCTTCTTGGGCACCAGACACACATGAGGCACAGACAGACAGACAAAATACTCACACACATGAGACTAAAATCAAGTGTATAGTTCAGTGGTTTTCAGTAAGTAGTCTCCCTGTAGCATTGGATGAGAATTAGTTTCACAAACTCTTACGGGTGCTAAGATTCACAGCTACCTGTCATTTGTATAAAATGACACAGAGCTTGCATGTAACCTAGACACAGGATCTTGAACTCTTAAGTTGTATTTGGCTGCTTTTCTCACTGCTGTGATCAAAACACCCTGAAACTCCAAGAGCACAGTCCTTCACAGTAGGGAACCCATGGTGGCACAGCCTCATCCATGGCAGCAGGAATATGTGACAAGCCCTACTCACAAGGTACAGAATAGGCCTCCACTAGAGACTGGTGAAGAATTTGGATTGGGTGTTATAGAAAGTATTTTTTAAGCCACACTTCACACTGTGTTGTGTCTCTGAAAAAGGTAGTCATAGTGCTATCCCCTGTATATGTGACCTTAGTTGTGAATGAGATTGTTGTAAATGATCAGGATTAAGAGGATTGCACATCCTTATTAAAAGAGAGATGGTTCAGCGGTTAAGAGCACTGATTCCTCTTCCAGAGGTCCTCAGTTCAATTCCCAGCAACCACATGCTGACTCACAGCCATCTATAATCTGATGTCCTCTTCTGGTGTACCCTGCATGCAGACAGAGCACTCATACCTTAAAAGTACATTAAAAGAAAAAAGATTTTTTTTAAAAAAAAAAGGGATAAAGGTAGACACAGAGGTTTGCACACCAGGAGTGTGCGGAGGTGAGGGCAGAAACTGGCATGGTACACTCCAAACTAAGGAACGCCAGGTTTCAATAGGACTCTGGAGAGAGGTTGGCGGCAGGTTTTCCTTCAGAAGGAACCAATGCTGACACAATGATGTCGGACTTCTGCGCTCTGGACCCTTGAAATAGTTCCCGTTGTTTGGGCCACCCGCTCTGTGGAACATTGTCATAGCAGCGCTAGTGAACCAATTAATATGTGTTGCAATGAGTCCTCTTGGCATCCAAATGCAAGGAAGGCAGTGGGTATTGCAGCTCAGATATGCTTGACACCATCTTCCGGTGCTCTTTGTCATGTGGAGTGACTTCTTTGGGCTTGTTTGTTTGAGTTCTTGGTTGCTTGTTCTCTCCTTAATTCTGTGTGCTGAACCCTCATGCTTTCTTTCACCTTAAAACATTTACAGTCTGTTTGAGGCTCACTATTCTTCAGTATAATTTATAGTTGTCACCCCCACACATTGATATGGGAGATAATTTTTTCCCACTTTAGGGGTGCGTGCTCTAGGGGAGACAGTACAAAGTGTAACTGATATCCATAATTAATATACTTGATTCTGAAGTGCCTCTGTGTTTGATCAGTCACTGCTGGGAGAAACTTACCAGCAGGAAGTTCGGTGGCAGAAAAACCTCGGCCAAGGACTCCTTTTCCTATTTCAAACACCTAAACCGTTGCTCCACTGAGCAAGACTCTTCGGAGAATGATGTAACAACTGTACTTAAACACCAAGTGGAAGCATCCACCAAGGAAAGAGGAGAGGAAAGCTCAGAGTGGACCATGAGTAAAGGAACTGACACAGGAAAGCCTCGTCATGGAACCACAATTGGAAAGTAGAGAGATCAAGCTTGAGACTCCACACAACCCAGCTAGCTCACCAAATGAGCTGAAGCCAAGGGCAGTAGCATACACAAACCTCAAAAGCATAGATATGACAATAGTCACATTGGAAAGAGAGTTAATGTACATGGGTAAAATACATATGATTTCATAGTAATAGTTACTTCGGGGGGTTATAAACAGCAGAAAAAGTAGGGGTGACTTTGGGTGAGTGAAGGGCTTTGAGCCAATGTAGGTAAAGGCTTGCATCATCTAACAGTTGATGTCCTAGTTGAACCGGACACTGTTAGAAAATCTGTGGACATTATCACCCAAGCGACAGAACACTGTCAAAATGTGGGTCGCCTATTAGCCACCATTTCCAAGAGGAAACAGCCTTGTTTAGTCAGGGACCACGTTCTCACTGCCAGTCCGCCCTGCTGAGGAGCCTGTAATCTTAAAATCTGCACCACACCCCCTTTCTCTGCGCACAACATACTAAGCTGCCAGTAATACTGTCACCGCCAGAGAAAAGAGCGTTTTCGGCTCTACAGCTACAAACCCCTTTAAAAGAGCAAACAGCTAGAAGGATCAGATGCCCACTTGAACCTCAAAGATTACATTTGGCTTGTAGGACAGCTACGCTCGTCCCCAAAGCTCTGGGAGGAGGGGTAAATGGCAGCATTTAGCTTTTGTGACTGAACCGTGGGGGCCTTGGAACCCTTCCACCCACTTGAAAAACGGTCGCCCATCTGACATTAATAGAAAACGACCATTAAAAAGCTTTATGCCATTCTGTTCTCCTGCTTCTGGTCCCTGTTTGCCTTTGTTGCTGCTGGCATTTTATAAATTATGGATGCGCGTAGGTGCGGCTGTTCCCGCGTTTCCTCTGTAGTGCCGCTCGCTCCCCGCGCCTGCCTGGCATCCTTCCTCTGAGCAAAGGACCACGCGGCCCAGACTCCACATCAGTGTAATTAGTGCGCGGCACACAGCTCGAGTGTCAGGACTGCTTCCACTCACTGCCAACCTTCTGCCAGCCCCTGTCATTCACGCGGAAGTCTGCCAGGCAGCAGCAAGGCCAGCAGCGCAGCCTCCCCTCCGCAGCAGGGAGGGGATGCTCAAGGTGCAAAACGGTCCTCTACTGCCAGCCTCGATACTGAGACAGCGCTGGGGTGTGACAGCGGTCTCAAACAATGTCTGATCACAAAGTCAAGCAATGCAAAAAGGCGGGACGGTAATATCTGCCCTAAAGGCCAGCGGTAGAGAAATGGAGGATGAGTAGATGGAAAGTAGGTAGAAATTTCCTGTACGTCCCTGTAGCAGGCATGGATTTTATGGACCATGAGACAAGTTTCCCAAGCTGCGCACTGGTGCTCTGTGGTTTGGGTGGGAATTGAGAACACTGTTGTATATTAAGGAGAAAGTGTTTATTTAATTTTAATTTGAGACAGGATATCATGTATCTCAGGCTACCCTCTAACTAGTTTATAGCTGAGGGTGAACTTGAACTTCTAATGATTCTGGATTACAGATGCATACCACCACAACCAACTTATGCCATGCTGGAGATCAAATTCAGGGTTTCATGTATGCTAGACAAACACCCTTTCAACTGAGCTATATTCCCACCCCAGAACTTTTTATTTAAAAAGGAAAAAAAACCTAGGACCTGAATTATTTTAAAGCATACATTATGTATCTGTATTATATATCACCAAACACATAATTTTGTGTATATGAAATTATGAAAGTAGCTATGATCATGTATCCAATTCTAGTTTAAAGGGAAAATTATAAGGAAATTCTGTACCAGCAACACAGATAAAGAGTACACAAGTGACATGGGATTGGGAAGAACTACAAGAGGACCAGGGACCTTCATTGTTGGAGTCCTGGGACTCTAAGACCTTAATGAAACTAGAGGAATTTTCCCCTCTGAAGTTATAACAGCTTCATGCACTCTGGGACAGCCACTTCTTGGCCGCTGAGAAATACGTGGAACCCAGATTAAGATCCTCAGGGACCACAGAGGCAGGAACCAGGCTCTATTCACCCCTGAGCCCTGGGTAGTAGAGCCTTATACTATTTTGTTAAGAAATCAATGAACTGTAGATCACATTCTCCTTTTGTTCTTTCAGAAGACGAACCAAGGCTCACCGGGCATTAATGGACACATCCAAAAAATTATGCAAAAGCCCACGTCTCCTGATTCTAGTATGTGTCCTATTTATTCTCTAACCTTGAAACAAGCTCACTATGTCTGCTGTCTCTTGCTGACATCCATGGCAGAGAGTCAGTACTTTGGGGTTCCAGAGATGGAAAAGAGACTTGAGGAGAACATGAAAGGACAGAAGAAGATGTCATCGACCTCAGGCCTTTTTTCCATTGTAACACGCCTGCTCCCCATCACCACAAACACCAGTGGAAGGGCCACTCTGAACAACAAAGGAGCTAGAACGAGGGTGGTGAGCTCAGAGCAGCTGTCTGTGTCACCTGTCAGGGATCACACAGGGCAGAATTGCCTTGGCATGTTCTACCTCAGCCCTTTCTGGGTGTTTATGAGACACACAAAGTTTACGTAGCAAGCCCGTCAATGCTCTGTCTCTGGGGTTAATATTTAATAAGACAATTTAAAATGTGTACCATTACTGGGGAGGCTGCCTTGGTGCTTGTCTCTTCCCTCTGGGATTCGGGGTTTAGACATAGAATTCTGAACCTTTCTTGGTTCCCATGGAAACCTCACCACTGATGACTCTAGGATGAGCACAGGGGTCAGCAAAGGCACCGCGAATACCCCAGTGTAGTGCACTGAGAGTGCTCTTGAGCCGGCTTCTCCAAGGGTTCAACCAGAGGCCATGTGACAGTGGCCAGTGTCACAGAGTTCACTCTCCCAGTGGGAGTATATCAGTTCTGGACCACCCTGAGGGTGCCATAGGCACTCTGTAGATTAAACTTAGGTCATCAGCTTCTAGACTTGGCTTTAAAACTATGACTATTAAAACCAACTTGAATTTCTTTTATTTTTTTTCTGAAAACTTCCTCTTCTTTATAAGTTCTTAACTGTCATTTTTTAAAGCACTTATTAAATATTCCTTTAGCCCTCCACCCTGTGCAGAAATTGCTGCATAAGGCTGGCCAAAATTCCTATTGGAAATAGAAACTCAACCCCACATTTATTTTGTTGCATAAATTTTTCTTTCCATAAGCCATATGCAATTGTTAGGAACAGTGTATAAATGTTTAATTTGCATGTCTCTTTATGTAAAACCTAGGAGGACAGACACAGAGGAAGGCATTACTCATCATTTGTGGTTTGCTGACTTCTAGCTGATCTTTCAGAAGGTGGTGCTCATTGGATTCATTTTCCTTTTTTTTTTAAAGATTTATTTATTTATTATGCATACAATGTTCTGTTAACATACACACACCAGAAGAGGCACCAGATCTCATTATAGATGGTTGTGAGCCACCATGTGGTTGCTGGGAATTGAACTCAGGACCTCTGGAAGAGCAAACGGTGCTCTTAACCACTGAGCCATCTCTCCAGCCCCTGGATTCATTTTCTTTCACAACTCTATCCTTCTTCCAAACGTGAGAAGCCTGCCTTTTGGTTTTCTGAGTTGTTGACAAACCTTGCACAGGAGAAATGGGGACACATCCCTTGAACAGGTATGTGTGGATGCTGTTGGGACTTGCATGCCTTGTCCATACCTTCTGTCCCACCTGATGTCAGGATATGGGCAGCTCTGGGCTCAAGGTCAGCAGCATTCCACTCTAGAGTTTCCAGCCGCGTGTCTGCTCTTCTCACCTCCCCTTCCTTCATAAACACTGGGTAGAAGTTAAATCTTCCAATAGCAGTCATTGAATGACAGACATAGAAGTCAGTGGATGAATGCCCAGGCTCCCAAAGGAATATCCAGCCCAGGGAAGGTCTCCAGGGAGTCCCCAGGGAGGCTAAGTGCCAGCAGCACTGGTGATGACTGCTCAAGGATGTTCCCCGCCCTTGGTGGCTCTTCCTCCCTGTGTCTCACTCACTTCTTTCAGCCGGACTCTGTACTGTTACTTCCCAAGGAAAATACCTGCGCTCAAGTTTGCGTCTCAGCCGCTGGGGATGTCAAACTGCAGGCAGCCAAGAGCTAGGAAGGTGACTTTTGATTTCACAGCACCTTTATAGGTAAGCGTCGCTTTTAAAACTACGTCACACTTAAATTCTCACTAGGAAAATGAAACATAGAAAATGTAGATTAAAAAGCTTGAGAAATGGACAGCTGAAGAGAGACATGTAATTATAACTCTACCGCTTTAATAAAAAAAATGCTAGATGGCCATTTTATGTACTATAGTTTCAATTTTTGTTGAACATTGTTTTAGATTTTTAAATGTTATTTTATGTATATGAGTGTTTTCCTTGCATGTATGTCTGTGTACCACATTTGTGCCTCCTGCCCAAGGAGGTTAGACGTGGGCATTGGATTTCCTGGAACTGAAATTGTAGATGGTTGTGAACTGCCATGTGGTATTGGGACTCAAACTCAGGTCCTCTGCAAGAGCAACATGTTGCTAAGCGTTCTCTCCAGCCCCTGCCAGGCATCCTCTAATGTCAAGAGAGTTATACAGAATACCACTCAATGTCTCCTTATCCCTTCCATGTTACAAAATTATATGAAGACCATTATTTTCTTTTTTTAATGGCTTATTTATTTTTATTTTAAATGCACTGGTATTTTGCCTGCAGGTATGCCTGTGTGTGGGTGCCGGATCCACTGGAACTGGAGTTGCAGACAATTGTTGTGAGCTGTCTTGTGGGTGCCAGGTCCTCTGGAAGAGCAGCCAGTACTCTTCACTGCTGAGCCATCTCTCCAGTCCCCATTATTTTCAGGAGTATTGTTCACTAATTATCTTTATCTGTCAGTCTCCGTAGGGTCCCTGTCTATGCCTTTGTCTTCCTAGCACTTGCAGAGCCTGTCTCATATTAACAACCGTGACTGGTTACATCAGTGACCAAATACACCATAACTTTGGTGGAATCTTCCTATGGTCACTCATACTGCGGTGCACTTTGAGTATTTAAGACATCTGAGGTTCTCTGTGACCTCTTTTCCTTCATCTATGTTGCTGTTAGCCATGTAATAAACCTTGGCAGTCTGTTTCAGGTGAAAGGGGTGGGGCAAATAACTCCAGAAACATCACTTGTTTCATTGACTGGGTAAATTACAAACAGCATAGGTCAGCTGAACTGTACCAACCACACACATACCCTAAACTTGCTCTCTTTGCAGGAGATTTCCTTTAAGGTCATTCCATGCTGAGTCATACTCCAGGGGATTCTGAAGGGATGCCCTTTTTTTATTCTTTTTAATTTGTTAAGACAAGGTTTCTCTGTGTAGCCCTGGTTGTCCTGGAAATCACTCTGGAGACCAGGCTGACCTGGAACTCAGAGATTCACCTGCCTCTGCCCCCTACAATGGGTAGTTTTTCCCTCCAGCAATACAGCAGTTACTTCAGTGACTGTTAGCTTTTCTTTTAAACAGGACTGTAATGAAGAAAAAGGTTGATACTTATCTGTCAAGGATAATTGCAAACCAAATACTAGGAAGTCACTTGTACAATTGCATTTATACAATTTAAGTGTAAAATAACATATGTGGGGGTCCTTCTGACTAGATACAAATTGCCTAGGCTATTTTATCAATTCTTTTTCCATGGTGGCTGGAAGGTGATGTTCAGTAAACATTTTAGGAAGAGACAATATGAAAATTCATGTATTCATAATGTAATTATGGGATTAAAGGTGTGCACCAAACCTGGCTAAGGGATATATGTTTATTCCTTCTGCTGATCAGACTCCAGAATATCTCACTTATCTACTTACTGACATTACCTTACTTCCTATGGGCTTCTAAATACTGTGCCAATGAATTCAGGATGATTCAAAAAAAACTTATTTTTTGCTATGAATGTAAAAAATACTTTACATGTAATTTTCATAGTATAATTCTCTAAGATAGCTACTATTATTTTTCTTATTAAATAAATAAAGAAATGGAAACTGTGAAAGGTTCAGTAATTTTCCCAGGATTACATAAAATAGAGAATAAAATACAAACTCATTTTATAGGTTAAACTATTTTTACTAACAGATATTAAGGTGTTATGAATGTAGCTCATTTGTTTAGAGTGCTTGCTTGCCTAGCGTCCATAAAGTCCTGCTTTCGATCCCCAGCACCAGGTAGGGTTCATATGAATACAATCCCAGCATTTGGAAGATAGAAGCAGGAGGAACAGAGATTAAAAGCTGTTCTCAGCTACATATTTAGTTTGAAGTTAGTCTGAGCTACATGAGATCCTGAGGGTTTTTTGTTTGTTTGTTTGTTTGTCTGTCTGCCTTTCTGTCTGTTTGTTTAAACAGGAAAGGGAAGGAAGGAAGAGAGAGGGAAGGAGAGGGAGGGAGGGAAGGAGAAAGGAAGGAAGGAAAGACAGAAGGAAGAAAAAGGATGGAGAATTGAGTATTAACTCCCAGGACTGGTTCTCTGAATAAGTAGGGAAGTCATTTGTTTGCTATAACCCGTGGGATATTAACATATTACTCTGATCTTAAGGCTTTACCAATCGTTTTACACTACTTTGAGGCCTTGAAAAGCATGCTGTTCAGCATCCTTTCTCTGAGTTGTGTATTAACTGTACGTAGTCTGTGTGAAGGAGAACAAATCGCGCAGGTGGGGCAGTTCTTGAAGCTGTCTGCTCCCACTGACGAGCCAGCCCTCCTCATGGTGTCGTTCACCCCACACTCCTCCGTGCCAGCAACAATTATCCTTATCACTCCTGGACAGCATCTTCAGCTCTCTGCTGCCTGGATTTCAACTATGCCCTTGAAATGCTGGTTTAATTTTGCCGTTCTGGACTGAGGCCCAGGTAGCTTTGAGAATGAAAATTGATCACTTTATAAGATCCACAGAAAAGGTGAAACATAGGATAAGTAAACTTGACTGTGAATGTCTGAAGTTTGATATATAAATGGGAAAGTGGGAATGGCGGCCAGCTCCTGCCACTCCAGCACAAGGGAGAGGAAGCAGAAGGCTCAGAAACTTAAGGTCACTCTCAGGCATGTAAGTCTGAGGCCACACTAGGCTGCATGAGATCTTGTCTCAAATAAGCAAATGCAACAACCAACAAACTTACACAGGAAATAGCAAGGAGAGCTAATAGGGGTGCTGGTAACTTTTCTCTATGTGTTTGCTTCAGACAGACTTGATCTGTTCATTCCCAGTCCTTTCTTCCAGCTTCTAATTATTTATAGTTTCCTTGCCGAACTCCTATGCTACAAATCTTAGCCTCTGTTTCTAGTGAAGTGTCCCCAGGCCAGGTGGGGACCAAATAGATATGAAACTGGGATCAAGCCAAGCAATCTGTTTCTACTCAGCTGTCACTATGAAGAGGGCAAGGAGCGATTCAGACACTTGACCTGAAGCAACAGGATGAGAATGATAGGGTCCAGGATGAAGGGCAGGAGGTTTCATGTAGAAAGGAAGAAGTATGGCTTACAAAGTTCCCTGAGGCCCTGGCACACAGACTAAAGTCTTTTAAAAGGGTATCTATGGCATTATCTTGGATAAAGATGGGAGTCACTGAGGCCATTGGGGACACTAAGTCAGGCAGAGAATTCTCCCACATTTAGCATCAGAGTCAGCTGTCAACTGAAGAGTTATTCTCCTTAGATAATCTTAGAGGCTGAAACATTGAAGCACATTATATTTATATGGCAAAAATAATGAATTTATTGTTTACACAATTTTTGCTAGTGTTCAAAAAAGTTCATTATTTTATTCAACCTCCCACAGTAACTATATAATATATATGTATATACATATACACACACATTATATATATAATGCCTTTACTTTCCAGAATGAATATAGTAAGTTGGTACGTACTTTTTTCTTTTAAGAACCTTTCTTTTTTTTCAGAGGTGAAAAAGGTAATTCATTCCAGGACTCCCTTGCAGCTAAAGTCTACATGTGCAATAAATAAATTCTATGAAGTAGAAATACCTTGCCAAATCTCAAAGGCAGAAATGAATGGAAGTGTCATTTTCTGTTTTCATCCAGCAAGACTGAGTGTAGAGAGACTAGTGTTTCATCTGCAGCTCCCAAAGGTACTGCTAGTGGCTTGAGGTTTCAGCTGTCTGGTAACCAGATGACTTAAGAAGCAATGGAGACATTGTGAAGTACAAATGGTGGCCAAAATAATGTATTCTAGCCCTCAGTTGCCCCACTTGCAAGTTGCTTCTCCCTGACTCTTGACAGTACTTCATGAATTATTCCAAATGCCTAATCAAAAGCCCACATCTCATCCTTTCCAAATAATTTTATGGGTACCTAATTGCTAATGTTAAATAACGCCTTGCACTTCAAAGTTACTGGAGTGACTTCTGTTTCTAGCACTGAAGCTATTTTCTTTTCTTTTTTTTTTTTTTGCAAATGAAGAGATGAGAGTTGTAAAGACCCTAAGTAAAGGTTACACAGCTGAGAAGATTCTGTGCTTCGTTAGTCAGAAAGTGCTCCAGAATTTGGAAGAACTAGAAGGGAGAACTCACGGATCACCTTTCTAATACATTTGACAAAGCAAAGCCAAGGTCACATGTGCTCTCTTCCCACTTTTCAACCTATGAGCTGCACTTGTGATTGCGGTAAGTGCTTAACTTAATTGGTTTGCATCCATACCGGGACCTCTGGGAGGCCACGCACATAACTCATCCACAAGGGTTTGTCTTGCCAATAAGTGCTTACAGAAGGCTCTCTCTCATTCCGTAGCCACATTAAATGCAGAACTCTTGTTTGTTGAAATTAGCTACCTACCTAACCTAAGTCTTCAGACCAAAGGATCTGAGGGCATAGAAATAGAAACTGCTGACATGTATTGGACATGTGACAGGAAGTGTTCTGTCATTTTACCTTGTCTTCCGGTGTAACCATCATGACAACTCTGTAGGTAAACACAATTATTATACACATCCTAAAGATTAGGACACTGAAGCACACAGATTGTTATCAACACACATAGAAGTGATTGGTAGGGCCTCTATACATTCATATGTGTTCTCCTGTCTAAAATACTTCACTGCAGTGGTCCTCAACCTGTGAGTCATGGCGACTTTGGGGGTCGAATGACCCTTTCACAGGGGTCACCTAAGACCATCAGAAAATACAGATATTTACATTGTGATTCATAACAGTAGCAAAATTACAGTGATAAAGTAGCAACAAAAATAATTTTATGGTTGGGGGTCAGCACAACATGAGGAACTGTATTAAAGGGTAACAGCATTAGGAAGGTTAGGAACCACTACTCTGCTGGCTTCCAGTAATACTCAGTGTCTTATTTTAGCTTTGTGTACTGCGGTCAGCTACATAAATCCTCTCTAGTAAGATCAGCTAGAAATAAGCAAACCAAAAATGATGAATGATGGCTTCCTTTTAGGTCAGTCCTCCTCAGTTTCACCTCATGCTCTCTTCTAGGTAACATTAAGCAGATGCTTTGACTTCATGGAGTAAGCCAGGGCAGGACATGATCAGTTTCACCACAATGGTTTGCGGTGACCACATTCATTATCTCATCCTTTTGGATGGTATGCTGGCATCACCTCTCACACGCGGGTCCCCTTCCATGGGTGTTCACGGAAGGAGGAATAAGAAAAGAAGGCATGGATAGGTATTCTCAGATAGTATACATGTGGGCACAGAGAAAGAAATCGAAGATATTACTTGAAAATGGTTAGACCTCACAGTCTCATGAAAATTTAAAATCAGAGCAAACACAAGGCTCTTTAATTAGACAGCCCTCTTTCTCCTGGCCAGCGTTTCTCCCAACTCCCATTTCTCCTAGAAACAGGCCTTTATGGAGGCAAGCATCTTTTTAAAATTCTGCACTACATAGAGCCAGACAAAGATGGTTCTGTCGAAATTACAAAACACTATACTTTCAAATAGCTGCTGAATTATTTAGTGACTTTACACTGTCCAAATGCTAGGCTCTTTGGGTAGACAATGTCTTGGTTTCCCTCCTATCTCTTTTGTTATGACATTCAGTAAATGGAGAGATATTGCTCTCCTTAATAATTTATAAAACAATAATCCACATTAAGGATCAAGCTTTCTGATAGGTTTGGGGTTTCAAATCAGGTTGTCGAGGGGACGGGAAACTGACACCTTCTTCGGCTAAGTGATTGGTCCTGCTGTGCACACACTGAACTCTTCAGCATTTGCTTCCTTCTCTGTTCAATCTATTCTGCCTCCTGTAGCTTTACCTTGCGTGATCTCTTGAACTTGTCACTGCTGCTTCCTGGCCTCTGACCCTCTGATTCAGACTTACGGCGGTGCGGTGTGTCCCCTGAGAAGCAGAGCTGCACACGATCTTATCATGGACCTCACAGTTCGGCGTTTCCCACTAACTCCAGCAAAGCCAATTTTCCACACCTTTTCCAAAAAGGAAGGAAGGGAGAGTAGGAGAAAAGGGGAGCCTGAGTGAAGGAAGGGAGAAGGATAAGTTTGGCATGCGTGACTCAAGGTAGGGTACTTGCTTAGTGTGTCTAAGGCCCTTGATTCAATTGCCAGCACCACAAAAGAAAGAAAAGTTGTTTCAGCAAAGAATGGGGTAAGGTGGGAGCTAGGGAGATGGCTCAGCAAGCAAGAGCCTGAGAACCTGAGTTGAGATCCTAGCGCTCATATTTAAGAAGCCCCGTGTGGCAGCAATCAAGGCACCTATAATCCCAGCATTGTGAGGTTTAGAGAAGGGAGGTGTATGAGGCTTTCTGGATACCAGCCTAGACACACACACACACATACACACACACACACACACACACGGGGGGGTGATAAATAAACCTCCACTGTCTTAAATATAAATGCATTCTCCCACTTCTGTGTACAATGTATGTCCAGCCTCATATGACAGCTACAGAAATTATTAATATGTATCTTCACTTAGAGTTCCAAAAAGCTATGTAAGTCCTTGGAGGGCCGGGAGCCAGCCTTTTACGGTACAGCTCTCCCAACAGTGTTTAGCATAGAACCTTGCACATCTGTCCAATAGATATTAATTCAGTGCTTACAATATGAACAGGATGTAAGTCTGTAAATAATATGAAAATTGTGGTGAGCACCATGGTAACATTCAGTACACAGTGCTGGGACCACAGAGAGAGGACCTACTGGCTGACTCTACTTAGAGAGTACTGGGAAGTGTCACAGGCATGGTGGCATTTGAGCAAGGGCTTTCTGGAGGGTAGACAGAATTCTGCCAGGCAGAGGAAGAGCAAGCAAATTACAACAAGAGGCAAGGAATGGGGAAATGAGGACACTCATGAGCACTTAGCAGACAGCTCCTGCTAGGGAGAGGAGTGCGGCTGGTGAATGAGGCATACTTAAGACTTCCTCAGCATGGTTTAAGAGGGGAGAAGAACAGGTACTCTCCCACAGGGTGGGTGGGTACACTCTTTATGAAGCACAAACTAATGACATTTATCAAAAATGAAAAGTGTGTATCCCCTTTATCCTGGGAGTTACACATGTAGGACCTTATCCTGTTGATGCGCTGAAAACCTGTCAAAGGAAGAATGAGATTCCTTATCCCAGCATCACCTTCAAAGGCAAAAGACTAGGTAAAAATTCAACGCCATCAATGAGGATTGGTTAAATAACTTATGGTGCATTCATAGAGTGGAATAAATTTTTAAAAATGCCTGGTGGTGGTGGCACACAATCTTTAATCCCAGCACTCCGGAGACAGAGGCAGACAGATCTCCATGAATTCTAGGCCAGTCTGGTCTATAGAGCTAGTTCCAGGACAACAACAACAACAACAACAAAAGACATACAGACAGAGAATAAATACCAAGATATACTATGTATGATAAGAAAAGTATAGAAAAATAGACAATTTGCTGCCATCTAGAAAAGAACACATGAAGACATGCATGCATAGGTGTATTTATGCACACATATAAACATTCATGCTTTTTATTAATAAAACATCTTCAGTGGGTATTTGGGCTGCTGGGAATAGAAGGAAGGAGTCTGGCTACATATCACTGTATGCACAGGACATAGTTAGGCATGTTTTCTAGTAAAGTGGGAACTCTAGAAAACAAGCCCGCCAGTGGCAACACTTGGGAGAGCAGGCCCTGCACCTTGCCCGGGCAGCACAATAGAACCAACCCAGTTAGCACAGGTGTGGGTGAGCTGGTCCCGAAGTAGTGGACATGGGAGAGCTGTCCCCATTTTACAACTGGTGGACCAGGCTCAGACCCAGGGTTATGACTTGGCCCACCCAACATCCACCCCATCTATATGATCTGCCAGAACCTGTGAAGAAACCTAACCCACAGACCCAAAGCTGCAGCATCTCCACAACACAGAGCAACAACAGAATACCCAGGAATAGCGGGGGCCCAGCATCAATTATGTAGTGGAGATCAGGGCCCTCACACCAGACCAATGACTCTTTGCAGTGAGCACTTGTAAGTAAAGATCTATGGACAAAAGGGATCCATGGCATGACTCGCAGTGTCACACTGCAGCTTCCATAATGAAATTTTTGATTTTCCCCCTTTTTCCTTTTTTCTCTTAAATTTTGTTTTATTTGGGGAGGGGTGCAGGCATGGAGGGCAGATGCAAAGGGACCGGGAAATGAATGGGATCAAGACACATGATGTTAAAGATACATCGATGAGAGAGAAAAAGAGAGAGGAAGAAAACAAAACATGAAGAGAGAATCAAGAGTCACATAAAGACCGAGGGGAAGGCTAGGCATATGTCCAGTCTGGAAGTGACAGCAAGCAGAGAAAGAGTGGATTCTGGTATTATGTGTGGGTAATTTTTTTTACCTATTTTGATTATTTGCTATATAAATGACCAGAATTTTATACACACCAGCCACGGATCTCTCCCAGCAGCTAAGCGTTTGTAGGTATTCCATCTGACAGAAAGCAGAGTGACTGAGAACCAGGATTCAGACTCCTGTCTCAGGACCACACTGGATGTTGCTGTAGCTCGGAATGAGGGTAGGGCAGACGGCTGAGCTTCCGCAGAAAGAGAACCACAGAAAAGCATGGAAGTTATTTTGGCAGCTCTGGAAAGCCGGAGTTACTAAGGTCAAAGACAGCCCAGAGAAGGAACGTGAACTGGAAATCAGGGCATCCCTTAAGGGACAGATGATTCCGTTGACCTAAGGAGGACCAAGAATCCTGAAAAAAAAAAAAAATGAGACCTAACATCCCCGGAAGCCAAAACGTGCGTGGGCTTCAACTCACTGTCTCCTCCCCTCCGGGACCTCCCACTCTGGCTTCAGAGGTCCCCAGGGCAAGCCGAGCCTCTCCCTCCCCAGCAGGAAGTGCTAGAAGGGGTTCCCTGAGGTGCCGTTTGGCTGGATCAGGCTCCTTATTTTCCTCCCCTAGCTCCCTGCAGTAGCAAGTGTGTGACTATTGATTTCTTCCCTGCATTTGTTTTTGTTATCCATTATTTATGGGATCATTTTTCCATCCTTCGTGCATGAAGGCAAATTTTGTGTAAAAATCAATCCAGTGAGCGCCGCCGACGGCTTGTTGCGTTTTCTTGCCTTTCATCTCCAACGAACCGGTTCTGGGGGAGAAGTGCGGCAGGATCCTGGGGAGCACGCCAGTAGGGGAAGGAGTGGTGAAGGGGCCTGCAGGGTCAAACACCTTCCTAAGAGACCTCGCCCGGGAGGTAGCCTCTGGTCCCGCCAGAGCTCTCCTGGAATTCCAGGCTGGGATTAAGGTCCTCCTACTCACTGCGGACCTCTGTTTCCACGCCCACTTGCTGGCTGTGATGGAGGAAGGGGTGGAGTCACCCCTGAAGGGCTTCTTCCCAAGCATACCTTTGAGCTCCTTATACTCCTGGATTCTGTAGGATCCAGGATCCAGCGAAATGCTCTTCAGGGAGCTCTAGGGCAGTTACCGGAAGGGTCAGTTATTGGGGAGCATAACCGAGGACAAGTCTGATGCCTGCGATTACTAAATTCCTGTTGTGTGTGGGCTGAGCTGGCACAGGGATTCTTCTTTAAGGTTCAGTACAGCTTGTGAGGTATACTGCATAAAAGCTGGAAGCCAGAACCACTGTGAGATGGCCCAGCAAATAAAGCAAAGCATTTGATGCAGATTTGAGCCATACACCCATGTAAAGGTGGAAGGAAATCACTGACTCCACACAATCGACCTCCAACCCCCACACACAGCACACATACCTCCAAAAAAATCACACATAAACACACAACAATAAAAACTAATAGATAGGCTGGAAAGATGCCTCAGTGGTTAAGAGCACTGGCTGCTCTTTCAGAGGACCCGAGTTCAATTCCCAGCACCCACATGGTAGCTCACAACTGTCCATATCATAGCTCCAATTCCAGCGGATCTGATACTCTCTTCTAGCCTCCAAGGGAAACAACCAAACAAATGGTACACTGACATAAGCAAAACACCAGTAAACATAAAATAAAGATTAATTAAAAACTAATAGAAATAATAATGGATATATGATAATGTATCTTTTTTTATTATTTAAGGAGCTAAGGATTTGGTGTTTTGTCCTCTTTAAAGTTCCTACTTGACCCCTCCCAACCTATGTGGTCTTGGGTAACATACTTAACTCTCTGCCCCAGTCCTCTAACATTAGCGCTGGCCTCAAATGAGGTCCTGCATTAATGGTAGGTGGCTGCCTTGCTCATAAGGACCAAGTACAGGCTGATCCCTTTAGTCTGTATGTATCCACTGAAATGCCTCTTCCACAGACAGCCTGTTCCTTTCTAACCTAACCAGCGTGGTCACTCCCAATTCTGGCCATGATTTCTTTCCACCCATTCTCCACGATCTTCTTATGTTACATACACAACTGAACCCCCCCACCCCTAGAAGTTTCTGTCTAGTCTCCACCAGCCCTAGTGAAAATATAAGCCACACAGGAACCTTGAATGTCTACAGTCAAATATGCTCCTGTGACAAATGGGAGAATCAGTGACTCCATCTTTCCCATTTCTCAGACAGCTATGGTGGGGCCCAAGGTCACCTCACTGGCAAGTGGCCTAATTGGTATTATCAGCCCAACCCACTCTATCCTCATCTCTGCTTTCAGGTTGTCCTGTGACAAACCGGGCATGCCCTTGTGTCTCTACTCCCTCCGGTTCTAGTTTACCCTCTGTGGTAGTCCAAGGTGGCTGGGGAAGGACCTTTCTCAGGTGTCTCTAACCAAGTCGCCAGTCCTGGAGACTAGGGTCATCTCAACTTTCCAAGCTCCTGTAACTACCTAGACTTGCCACCGCTCCCCAATCTGGCTTCAGGCTGGGTTCCACTGAGGCACAGTGTTATCAAAGGACAACTTCTCACCAGCAAGGTGTTCCAGGGACAAGTCTTCTCCCTTCTAGGCTGAGGAGGCTGGCAGGGGTCGGGGTGAGGAGTTTTGTAAATTTTGACTTGGTTTTTCAGCTTTTCACGTGCCAGGTTGACTGGACTACAAAGCACATTTCTTCGTCACCCAGAACTTTGCCAGATTCTACCTCAGTCTTCAGTGTAAGCAGACACTGTGTTTTGAGGGGCCCTCTACAATCAGAAGCATGCAGCTTTCCAGAGGCAGGCTCTGTGGGCTGCAGCATGGTTTTATGATTAAGAGGTTTTTCTTTTGGTCTCATGTACATTGTTCCACGTGACAGGGTGGGGGTATAGTCAGTGCTATTCTTTAAAGTGAAAATACAGAAAAATGAGGAATAAAATCAACATCCTCATTGGCCAGGGCTGAGGTCTTCCAACGTCTGTCATGTGTATATATAATGTTTGGAGAGCAGCAGGCAAACAGCCATCAAGGAACCTTCTAGCGCCTCAAAAGAGCCCCCAACCACCTAAGACAGAAAGATCTGGGATCAAAATGACCCAGAAAAGGACAGAAGACATCTACTCTATGGGTCAGCAAAGTGTGGCCCCTGGGCCCAAGATCCCAAGCTGCCCACTTTCACACATTGAGGGATTACAGGCAGGAACACTGTGAGCTGGTGTTCTGCTCTGCCCATGGCTGCTATGGGCAGATGCCTGTCTCACCACAGATGAGACTGCACTGAAACCTGTGCTACCAGGCTCTGAGTAACTGGCCCCTGAGTAACACCAGACCCCTCCAAACAATGGAGGCCACAAAGAGGAAGGTCATGCTTTTGGTCACAAGAGCCTGAGGAGTGTTAAAATTTATATATTTTTTTTCATTTTAATTTGTAAAAGACTAGAACGTTCCAAGTTCTGGAATCAAAACAAATAACAACACTAATGGAACTGCCTTGTACATTTTCTGACTTTGTCTTACTTGTTTGTGGCACACTGGTAGCTGAGCCACCAGTGGCATGCTGACCATAATTTGGTAACTATCTATATAGCTGATAGTTCCAAAATGACAGTTATTTTGTGACCATTTCGTGCTATGGGACAATGATCTTGTACCCTGTAAATATTTGTCACCTGTATGGCTTAATAAAATGCTAATTGGCCAGTAGCCAGGCAGGAAGTATAGGCGGGGCGACCAGAACAGAATTCTGGGAAGAAGAAAGGCTGAGGAATGGATGTGGGTACCATGATAGAACAGTGACAACAAGGAACACTTCTGCATCCTGTAATCCCAGCACTCGAGATACTGAGACAAGAGGATTAAATATTCTAGGACAGCCTGGGATACACAGTGAGAACTTTCTGGGGAAACAAAAGAGCATTTCTGTAATCTCAGAATATTTTATGTGGCAATGCTAGACCTTTTGAGTACCTTTAAATCTGTTTAACGTTGTTGCTCCTCCCTTTCTATTCTGTCATATATTTTTTATAACTTTCCCAGAAAATTCTGAGTGTACAGATAGGAGGACTGAAGCCAGTACTTTTTTTTTCATTTTATGTTATTAAACTCTCTCTCTCTCTCTCTCTCTCTCTCTCTCTCTCACACACACACACACACACACACACACACACACACACACACACACATACACACACTCACTCATCACTATTACAAGACAGATCCAGAGACCCAAGAGACCCAAAAGGTAGTCTAGAGCTTTCTATACTGGGGAAGAATAGCATTTGGAGCATCTTCATTCTGGGATGCAGGCTTCTAGTATGCCAAAGGAAAAGATAGGCTTACATCAGGTATCTCCTATTAGTGATTTGTGAGCTAAGTCTGGCTGATAGATATGTTTTGTTTATCCCAGGAGGTTTTAAATTTTAATTTATTTTTATGGTAAGAGACAAGAGGAGGAGATCTAGATTTCTGTCTTTGGGGAAATGAGAAGTCCTGCTCACACTGCTTCTGTCCACACACAACATGGTGGATGGATGCTGGAAAGCCTGTCTGCTTTAAGTAAGGCACACACTGCTATCTGGTGTAAGGTACAGCCCTGGCTTTTCTCATTAACATGACCTCTGGTGACTGAGTTTGTTACTATCAATCTGTTACAAGTTTCGTCAGTTAATTTCCACCTCAGATTTCAACATGGGTGTGCTCTGTCCTTAAGGAAACCAAAATTTCTTTGAACCTAAGTAGAGCTATAGTATCTGGTGAAATTGCTGTGACTACTTTGTTACCAAGGTCCTGTTTTAACACTGTTGCCAGAACCTTCATCTATTAGCAGGCAGTAGCACATATGGCCTCTTGAGAAATGGCACTCAGATGTGGAGGTGGCTACAGAGGCCTCTAAGAATTTGATACAAGGTATAGACATAGCAATGGTGAGAATACAATAGATATGGCTATCCACAGAGTTTCAAGGGATACAAAGAGCACCTAGTGTGCCTCCCTGACCCTACAGGAGTCCTTAGAACTCTAGTCAAATCCTCTCTGGAGACTTACAGCTGCAGTGTCAGGCTGAATGCATCAACTCCACTGTCTAACAAGCCCTAAGCCTGAAATAAGCATTAGCGATATATTAGCTTATAAATAATCATAAGCATATACTTACAGGCAACATGTAAGCACCCTGAAATGCACAGCGAATTCCTTTATAGCCTTGTGAAGAGGAACAGGTGCCTGGAACAGGGAATTAGGAACAGGATCCATGGGATTGGTCAAGAGTGTTTTTCAGAAACAGTTACTCATGTCCTCTGTCTCCCTAGTTCACTCCTTCCACTTCGCTCAGCCTTTCTCCAAACTGCAAGACTGTTAGGCATTTAGTCACTGGAAGGTGGACGTTTATGATTGAGACACCAACTACACCTACAGAGAGTGCGATAGTGTATATTAACCGTTAACTTCGTGGGTTCTAGAATCATCTTTGAGGCATATGTCTGTGAGGGAGTTTGTAGATAGGATTGACGGAGGAAGGAAGAAGCACCAATCCCAGAACTGAGGTCCCAGACTGAATAAAAAGGAGAAAGTGAACTAGGTACCAGCATTCATCTCTCTCTCTGCTTCCTGACATCAGACTGGATATAACCAGCTGGCTGGTTCTGTTCCTATCACCTCTCCTTCCGCAGCCATCATAGACTGCACCCCCACACTAAACCAAAGTCAACCTTGCCTTCTTTATGTAGGTTTTGTCCAGTATTTTGTCACAGCAATGAGGAAAGGAAATTATACAGGTTAGAAATCATCGCCGTGCGATGGTGGTGCACGCCTTTAATCCCAGCACTCGGGAGGCAGAGACAGGCGGATTTCTGTGAGTTCAAGGCCAGCCTGGTCTACAAGAGCTAGTTCCAGGACAGGCTCCAAAGCCACAGAGAAACCCTGTCTCGAAAAACAAAAAAAAAAATCATCTAGAAAACAAAGAAATAAGTAAAATTGCAAATGCTGACAAGTCCATTCCTCTTCATTCACTCAGCAACGTGAATGTGAACAGTAAGACAAACCTTCCAGGCAGAAAAAACTAGGAGTCTTCTCCGGAAATTTGTCTGTCCAAAAATGAAAATCAGCACCTTAGAGAACCAAGGAAACCATAAAGTGGTTTTCAACCTGCGAGTCAGGACCCCTTCGGAAAACCTCTATCTCCAAAAATTATAATTTGAAATAGCAGCAAAATTAGTTATAATGTAGCAACAAAAATGAGTTTATAGTTGGGGGGGTCACCACAACATGAGGAACTGTACTAAAGGGTCACAGCCTTAGGAAGGTTGAGAACAACTTCAAGTAGAAAAACAAAGAAAAGAAAGCACAAAACAAGAACTCTGCTTTTAGACATGGCTTTACTATGTAGCCTAAGCAAAACTCAAACTCCCAATCCTACCTCTACTTCCCACGTTCTGGGACTACTGATGTGTGCCACCATACCTAGTAACAACAAACATTTTTCCTCAGTTAACTCAATGGTTTTTGTTGTTGTTGTTGTTTGTTTGGTTGGTTTTTCAAAACAGGGTTTCTCTTTAGCTTTGGAGCCTGCCTTGTAACTAGCTCTTGTAGACCAGGCTGGTCTCGAACTTATAGAGATCCGCCTGCCTTTGCCTCCCAAGTGCTAGGATTAAAGGCATGCACCACCACTGTCCAGCTAATTCAATGGTTTTTAATACAGTGGCAAAGGTGAAAAAAGACATTTCAAAGAAGTTGTTGGTAATAACCTTAGACATATAGCTGAAAGGATAGTATCCATGTAAGAAAATAAGGAGCTATTGAGACAGTTCTCATTATGTAGTCCTGGTTACCCTGGGTTGTAGTGAAGTTGTATAAACCAGGCTGGCCTGGAACTCATAGAGATCCACCAGTATCTGCTTCCTAAATGTGGAAGTTAAAAGCACTAAGACACATGGCCTCTTTCTTTCTTTTAACACTTGAAAATATTTTTTCAAGATTTATGTTATTATTTTTGTGTGCATGTGGGTTTTGCCGGCATGTATGTCTGTGCTCCACATGTGTCCCTGGTTCCTGAGGAGATTATGAGCCTCCATGTGGGTGCTGGGGACCAAGTCCAGGTCCTTTGCCAGAACAAGTGCTCTCAACCACTGAGCCAATTCTCCAGCCCCAAGTCTTTTTCTTCCTCCTTCTGTTATTCTACTGTAACTTCCCCCAGCAAATTTCTTTTTTTAATTGTTTTTAGATATATTTTTTATTTTATTTTATGTGCATAAGTGTTTTCTTGAATAAATGCCTGTGCACTACATGCATGCCTGTGCCCACTGGGGTCAGAAGAGGGCATCAGCTGCCCTAGAACTGGAATTATAAATTGGGAGCTGCTTTGTAGGTGCTGGGAATTAAGCCTGGATCCTCTGGTAAGAATATGTGCTCTTAACTGCTGAGCCATCTCTCCAGCCCTCAAATTTCCTTCTTTAATATAAAGAGCAAAAAGATTTTCTTTAAAAAAAAATTTAAATGTGATATGGGATTCCCCTCTATGTGGTGTGAATACCATTGGTTAATAAAGAAGCTTTCTGGGGGGGCCTGTGATAGGGTAGAGCAGAGCTAGGCAGGGAAAACTAAACTGAATACTGGGAGAAAGAAGGTCAAGTCAGGAAGGTGCCATGTAGCACCACCATGAACAAACAAGCTGGAAACTTGCCAGTAAGCCACAGCCACATGGCGATACACAGATTAATAGAAATGGGTTAAATTTAGATGTACGAGCTAGCCAATAAGAAGCTAGAACTAATAGGCCAAGCAGTGATTTAATTAATACCGTTTCTGTGTGGTTATTTTGGGGCTGAGCAGCTGGGAACAAACAAGCAGCCTCTTACAACATAAATGGTCACAGAGTATATGCAATAAAAGGGTTGGAAGAAAACATTCAGGAAACCAGGGAGTTATGGTTTCCTCAGGATAGTACAGTAGCCTCAACCTTGGAGGGAAATGGGGAATGACAGCTGATTCAGATTCAGGGTTCTCACTGGCCTCATTTGCATCATCAGAAGGCCATTTCCTATCACTATGACCCTGGGCACCTTAACCATGGTAAGTCATATCACCTCTCTATGACTTTGCTAATTGGCTTTATTTTGAAGAGCAACCCTAAGTGTGCAGCACCTGCAGCAAGGTTTTCTGTTTTAGATGCCCTCAGCTGGCAGCATTCACCATTCAAGACCTCGCTGAAAGGGGTAGTCCAGGGTACTCAGTGTCTGAGGCTTCTGAAAATCCCTATTTGCGTAGACATAAATAGTACAAATTCCAAGCTGTGCATTTGTTGGCTTAATTTAGCTTAGCTTTTGCATCTCTATTTGCTTAGAGCTTTCTACACGGCCCACTGCCTCTAGAACATTCCCAGACCCACATGAAAATGCAACAGGTACCAACCTTCCTAAACATCAAATCTGGCCAAGTGAAAGGAGAGTGGGCTGCGTATGCTGATGCACACCTTTAATCTCAGCAGACGGAAGCGGAAGCAAATGGAGTCTAAGGAGACAGAAGAAAGACCTTCAAAACTGGGGTGGGGGAAATTCTCGGGATGGCACCCCAGGCCTTTCCCATGCTAGACAAGTGCTCAACCACTCAGCTACCTTCTAGCCTTTGTTTTTCACAACTTATTTAGAGAAGGATCTCAGTATGCTGTCCAGGCTGCCCCTGAGCTCCAGGTCAGAGAGACCTTAAATTTTCATCCAGCCTTAGGTACCCACTTGGCTCCATTATAGACCTGAGCCACCAAGGCTGTCTCCTTTTTTTTCCTAAAGGAGAAAAAAATATAGGAGAAGAAAATATCACACCAACAAGCAATGACAAGAAAGGCACCCAGTTCAGTCTCCTCTCCATAGACTTTTTTATAACAACTCCATGGCTTCCTGTACTAACACTACAAACAGGCAAGTGTTCTGGAGTTTCCAAGTCCACTTCATTACTAGAGAACCAAGTTTAATGTCTAATCGGTAGTATTTTGTTATTCCAAAAACAAACACGGGCTGGAGAGATGGCTCAGTGTTTAAGAGCACTGCCTGCTCTTCCAAAGGTCCTGAGTTCGATTCCCAGCAACCACATGGTGGCTCACAACCATCTGTAATGAGATCTGGTGCCCTCTTCTGGTGTGCAGGCATACATCCTGACAGAATACTGAGAATACTGTATACATAATAAATAAATAAAATCTTTAAAAAAAACGCAAAGATTAACAATACTTAACTAATATTTATGTTCCTCAGTACTCCAGGAAGTTGTACATGCTCCAGACTCAACAGCACTTTTACATTATCACCAGGAGAAACTGGGAATGACCTGGTGGAAATTCTGCAGCCTCGGCTCTCAGGTCAAGTGATGCCCTCTCATCCAGCCGCACATCTAACTCTAGCATCTTCCCCACACATCCCAGGATTCACCGGGCTCTCTACGGGACTGCTCCACTGTGCTGTGCTGTGCTGTGCTGTGTTCTGCTGTGCTCCACTGTGCTGTGCTCTGCGAGTCATAGATCAGCTTAACTTTGATGACTGACAGGATGTTCTTCCATGACTGCAGTTGTGCAGCACACAAGGCCTGTCTGTGCTCTATGCGCTACCATACAGTTAGCGAGCTTCGGGCAAGGGGCTGGAGGTTGAAACACACAAAAACACACAGAGACAGCACAGACAGACAGACAGAGACACGGACCTCTAGTCACTGGTAAGAAGCCCTTTCTTCAATAGCACCATGGAGGCTTATATACCCAACAGTCAGGTGGGCCAACAGGTAAAAACCTTATCCTCTGATCCTCAAGGCAACACATGCTCGTGAAGCACAGCTTTCAGTAACTCAAATCAGAAGTAAAGATCTTTAGCAGGCCAGGACTCCAAGTGATCCCAACACAGTTGAAATATTTTCTCTGTGTGACTTTTTAATTCCTATCTAATTGCAGCCCACAGGACCCCCCAGTGAACAAGAGTAAACCTTTCCCATAAAAACCTCTGATCTCACCTTTGAAAGCATCGCCTTTTTTCTCCCACAGGAGCACAGTGGCAAACCCAGAAAACTACAGGAAGACAGAACAGCTCACAAACTGACTTGGTTTCAAATATTTGTTAAATATCTAGTCTTCCAAAGTAATTACTAAGAGGGTTTTTTTTTTTGATTTGGTTTGGTTTTTTTGTTTATTTGTTTGTTTGTTTGGGTTTTTGTTGTTGTTGTTGGGTTTTTGTCTTTTTTTAACACAAGCAATAGATCTTCCATATCTATGGGGCTTAAATCCACAGATACAACCAAGAAGATGGTGTATTTGAACCAGGCATATACATACCTTGCCCTTTCTTTGAAGAATACAGGCTGGGGAGATGGTTCAGGTGATAAGGCATTTACCATGCAATCATGAGGACCAGAGTGGTGTGGAGCAGTTCATCTGTAATCCCAGTGCTCAGGAGGCAGAGATGGGATCCCTGGGTGAGCTAATGAGCCATACTAGCTGAGTCAGCAGGAAACCATGCTTCAGCCAGTAAAGGGAAAGTGATGGAAGAAGATGTCCAAAGTCAACCTCTGGCTTCCAACTGTGCGCTCTCACACTTGAACACACACGTATACACCACAAACAGGAGGTGCGATTTTTTTTTAAAGGACACAATTGGTCTGGTTAGTTTTTATGGTAAACTTGACACAAATTAGAGTGACCTGGGGAAAGGGAGTCTCAATTGTGGGACTCCCCAGACTAGATTGGTTTATGGTTCTGTCTCTGGGAAATTGTGTTCATTGATGAATGGTGTAACAGGATTCAGCACACTGTGGGAGGCACCATGATTAGGTAGGTGAATTTGGGCTGGATAAGAAAGCAGACAGAACATGGGCCATGAAGAGCAAGCCAATAAGCGGCATTTCTCTGTGGTCTCTGCTTCAGTTCCTGCATCCAGGTTCCTTCCTTGAGTTCCTGCATCCAGGTTCTTGCCTTGAGTTCCTTCCTTGAGTTCCTGTATCCAGGTTCCTGCCTTGAGTTCCTGCATCCAGATTCCTACCTTGAGTTCCTGTATCCAGGTTCCTGCCTTGAGTTCCTGCTTTGAGTTCCTGCATCCAGGTTCCTGCCTTGAGTTCCTGTGTCCAGGTTCCTCCCTTGAGTTCCTTCCTTGAGTTCCTGTATCCAGGTTCCTGCCTTCAGTTCCTTCCTTGAGTCCCTGCATTCAGATTCCTGCCTTGAGTTCCTGAATCCAGGTTCCTGCCTTCAGTTCCTGCCCTGATTTTTCTTGGTGTACTATTTGGAAGTGTAAGCTGGAATAAACCCTTTCCTCCACGAGTAGTTTTGGGACATGGTATTAATCACAGCCACAGAAAGCAAATGAGGACAACAACGCAATAATGATTTGCATAGTATTTACACTGCACTATATTTTATATGTAATCTAAAGATAACATAAGGTACAAGGGATGATGTGTGCAGATTCACGTAAATACTGTTTGGTTTTAAATAAATTACATGGTGCTTTCAAATTAGTATTGTCAAGGTGTCTGGAATCCATTCCCTGCTGCTCCTAAGAGGATGATATTAAATAATGTGTACTTGGGTCTAATTTTTACCCTAGTAACAAAAAGGTTACACTAGTTAATATTTTGTTCTTGTGGACCAACTATTAGTGTATAGGATGCAACAACAGCTCACTTTATTGACACACAGTAGTCTATAAGCTATGAGCTGAGTATTGTGCCCACTTCAATTTTTAAGCTCAACCTTTAATCCCCAATGTGATGGCATCTGTAGGTGGGCCTCCAGGATGTAATTAGGACAGGAAAATGGCTTTCACAATGATCATTAGCACTTTGTATAAAATGAGACATATGGAGGCTGGGGAGATAGCCAGAGGTCAAGAGCACTTGCTGCTCTTGTGGGGACCTAGATTTGGTATCCAAAACTCGCATTGTGTGACTCACAACCATCTGTAACTCCAGAGAATCCAATGCCCCCTTCTGGTCTCCAAGGACACCTGCACACAAGTGTTACACACACACACACACACACACACACATACACACACACATATTCAGCATCCAGGGAAGGGGAGGGAAGGAAGTGAGTAGGTCATGTCTCTACCACATGGTCCCAGAAGTCTGAAAACTGAAAATCCAGGACATGGCACACTTGGTAGCCCTTTCTTTCAGCTTGCTGCCTGTTTGCTTGTTTTAAGAATGTGGTCTGACCACTTGCAGATGAAAATTTAGTGTCCTCCAAGGAAATCTCATGGGGAAACGAGCTACTCTTAAGGGTAGGCTGCAAGCCCAGCAGTAGAAAACTCACAGAAAGGGAACTCAACAGCATCTTTGGAGGGTTCCTGTCTTTCTTTTACTTTTATCTTATTTATTTATTTTTGGGTTTTTGTTGTTGTTGTTGTTGTTGTTGTTGTTTCGTTTTCCCAGATAGGGATTCTCTGTAGCTTTGGAGCCTGTCCTGGAACTAGCTCTTGTAGACCAGGCTAGCCTCGAACTCACAGAGATCCTCCTGCCTCTGCCTCCCGAGTGGTCGAATTAAAGGCGTGCGCCACCACCGCCCAGCTACTTGTATCTTTTTAAAATGTTTATATTTTTTCTTCTCTCTTTTTACCCTGCAGGTCCTTTGCATATATATTATGGCTTTTAGTTTAGTGTTTTTATGGGATTCCTGAGTGTGTGAACAAGTGATCTTCATTTCTTGTGCCTTCTCTTGGGCTCTTTTTCTTTTGTTTGCTTGGGTTGTTCAATTCTGATATGTTAGGTTTTGTTATTTTTATCCCATAAAAGCCTGTTTGTTTTCTAATGAGAGGCAGAAAGGGAGTAGAACTAGATGGGAGGGAAAGAGAGGAGGAGCTGAGAGGAGTAGAGGGAGGGGAAACCATAATCAGGATATATTATGTGAGGAAAAATATTTTTGATAAAAAGAGAAAAACAGAATGTGGCTTGGGGAGGAGACGGTGTTACAGAGATGGCTCAGTGTTTAAGAATACTTGTTGCTCTTCCAGAGGACTAAGTTCATTTCCTAGGACCCATGTCAGGCAACACACAATTGCCTATAACTCCAGCTCCCAGGGGATTCAACACCTCTGCGCTCACATTCACACACACACACAATAAATCTTTTTAAAGAAAAACATGCTTTTAATTTTTATATTAAAGGTGGCATTCAGTTCTAGGGCTGAAACAATCCTTCTGCCTCATCCTCTCAAGAAGTGGAATTAAAGACCCACCAGCCTAATTTTGATTACACTGCTATGCTCTAAGGGAAAAGAAAAAGAAAAGAGAAAAGACAGAAAGGCAGAAAAGAAGTCAAAATGCATGCCCAAAATAAGTTATACCAAACCATATTCACAGAGCACAAGGACGGGCTGGCTGCTTCAGGAAGCCCCTGCCACCACCCAGCCCTTGGTTTTAGGGGAAGATTAGAGGGAGGACATTGCCAATTTGAAATCTCCACTCTGGCTGCTGGCAATACCAGATCACCAAGGCCTTTCCCAAACCTGTGGCTTAGAAGACTAAGTTGTGCCCTGAAAACTCATTTTGCATTTGGAGCCTTTGCTGGCAATTCCCTCTCTGCCCAGCTAGCTCCTCCTTTCAGCTTCTGTGAGCTTCTTCCCTGTTTGCTAAACTGATTTCAGGGTTTAGAGGTATTTATATAGTCACATACAAGGAGATATAACTCACTAGTCTAAGGCTCTACCCTGGTGAATGAAAAAAAAAGACGAAAAAAAGGAAAGGAAAGGAATGACTGCTCCTAGGTGTGGCGGGGGAGAAACTTTACTAGATAAAAGGGAGAACATAGCCAGAGGCAGGGACATCTGGGAGAACAGAGTGTAAACAGGACCCTGAGTAGGGCCACACTTGGAGAAGGCGAGCCAGACCAAGAGGCAGGAAGGTAAAGGGTAGACCGGAATAGAGCAGGTAGCCAAAAATGGCTGGATAATATAGGGAAGGGCAGCCCAGCCCCTGGACTGGAGAGTTGAGGGGAGGGGGAAGGGTATGCCAGCCTCAGTAGGGACTGAGGGCTGCTGGGAAAATCTGGCTGCCAGGTAAGCTTTGATATGTTAAATAGGTGCCTCAGCCGTTGGTTCCAGGAATCCTGGAGGTCCATGGTTGAACCCTTTAAGAAACTGGCAAATTATTTGAGTTTGCAAAGGTGTCTTTTAAAAATCTGGAGGAGAAAGCATTTTCCTCACTGTCTTAGGGGATCTTGTGAGTCTTCACAAAAATCAAACTATTATCTAGCTCAGTTACTTCAGGTTTAAGCCGCTGGAGAAACTGAGGCATTGGGACATCAATAGACTTGTCCAGGTCAAACTGAAGAGAAAAAGCCTAGAAGTCATATTTTTGTGAAAACCCCAGGTTCTTTCGCACCACACCAATGCCGGTGTAGTGTGGTGTGTTCACTGGAGATGATTCCGTTTCTGACATTTAATTCTTCTGGGAGATATTCAAGGTGCTGTCTGGGGTTTTGGCCAACCAATATTGGGCAAACCTTTGCAACCAAGAATTGGGCAAATCTTTTCTCCTTTAGATTGATTTCCTAAAGTTAGGTTTAGTATCTGTCATTGCAGTGAGAAATGGAAACCAAAGAGCACTGTGAATATCTCCCAGCAGAAAATCAAGAGCGCCACTTCAGAGTGCTCCTCCATTTCTCCCCACGCCTGTGAGCTCAGCAGCACTTTTTCCAGCTCAGTGCTCAATGTCTTCCCCAGACCCATTCATAATAGCAGCCCACATCAGGAAAAATTCATCTTACTGAAGGAACAGGCTCACTTGGAGGAGGCAAAACAATTAAGATTTATTTTTAAGGCAATGTAATAAAACTGAATTCTACCATATGTGGTCACCCACCCCTGTAGTCCCAGCATCTGGAAAGTGGAAGAAGGGATTCAGAAGTTCAAGGTCTACCTCAGCCACTTACTAAGGGGAGGCCTGGGGGTAGGGTAGGAGTGGGGATGGGGATGGAGAACAGAGAAAGGGAAATGAGAGAAAGGAAGGGGGAGAAAAGACACAGAGGGCAAGAGAGAGATCAAAGAAGAGAGGAGAGGAGAGGAGAGGAGAGGAGAGGAGAGGAGAGGAGAGGAGAAGAAAAGAGGGGAAAAGGATCACTTCTACCCATGTCATTTTGCAGGTGAGGAAACTCAAATGTCAAGGATGGGAGAGAGTACAGCCTCCCACTAAGCTTGCTTGTTGTGTGTCTCAGGCCAGCTCTTCCTTCAGGAGACACAAATTCTGGAGTGAGGCCGGCGGAGGTGGTGGTGGTGGTCCATGCCTTTAATCCCAGCACTCAGGAGGCAGAGGCAGGCGGATCTCTGTGAGTTCGAGGCCAGCCTGGTCTACAAGAGCTAGTTCCAGGACAGGCTCCAAAGCCACAGAGAAACCCTGTCTCGAAAAACAAAACAAAACAAACAAACAAACAAAAATTCTGGAGTGACTTCTGTCTAAATGTCTGCTAATTGCTATTGCTGTTTTGTTATTATTATTAATTATTATTAGATCGAGACATTTTTAGCATATTTGAATAAAACTGACCTCTCCTCACTCTGATCTTCTGTGCTAATAATTGTACCCTTTTTTAATTCATTCAATTACAAGCACATTGACAGGAGACATTTATATGAGGCAGCTTAAACCCCAGCTAATGGAGTACCTAATGACTAATTGATCAGATCCCAGCCCAGAGAGCAGCTCTGAGTGGCCTAAAGGAATTTATGCAATTAGTTTAGGTTTGGTAGAAATTGAGTGCATATGAAAGTAAGCTTTTTATGGTTCTGATTTATGAGAGTTGGACACCAACTCGATCTGCCAAGAGCTGGGGCTGCCTGGCAAAGCCTCGGGTATGGGGAGAGGTAGGGATTTGGATCCGGATTGACTGACACATGTCTTGGAGTAAGGAGGACGGGAGCGAGAAGGTGAGATTCCGGGTGAGATTCCACCAGACCGTAGAACTATGGCGGGCGATGCCTCCTGCCAGCAATTAAAAATGAAACACTAAAGGCCACAGAAGACCAACAGAGAGCTGGGTTACCCAGGAGTGAACGGTTAAAATTCTTGTGCTTGAAATCCTAGAGATCAAAAATCTTTGCAATATTTAATAATAGTGGAATGAGAGGAGACAAAAACGAGAGTCAGAGAGGTGTTCGTCTACTTTTTCCTACACAGACCAGAAGGCAGCTGAGCTGAGGCCGGGCCCTGCTTCCGAGGCCAAGCGGCTGAGGGGTCTCTTTGGAAGGACCGAGGTCTCTCGGGGTCAGAAGCCCAGGAGCTCCGCTTGGCCGAGGGGAAGCCCCTCCGGGGGCGCCCGTGACCCTCGACCCCGGGGGGAGTCCCGGGAGCCGGGCTGCCGAGGAAGCAGCGTCCAGGGCGGAGGGAAACCTGACCTGATCGGAAAGTAGCGATCGAACCGGAGGCTAATTCGCCCGCGGGGCCCTTGTGGGCTCCGACTGCCGCCCGGGCGGGTGCTCCAAGGCGCCCGGGGGATCTGGCCCTGAGCAGTCTCCGGCTGGTGTCTGCCGGGTGCGGGGGTGGGAGTGGGGGGAGGGACACCGAGGATGGAGAACGATTGCACAGGGACCACCGGCCGTCAGTCAGAGCTGAGAGTTGGCTGTGTGGAGCGGCGCAGCGGAGCCAAGAGTACCCATCACTGCAAGTCTTGCTCCTCACCACCTCTCCGCGGTGCCGCCATCCCAGGCCGCCCTCCTTCTCTGACCCAGCCCGGCTAGGGCCCCGCACAGGGGACAGAAAGGGCAAAGAAATTTAGCCAGATCTCTCCGCCAAACTGCTATATTCATTTTGCCTCTGTGCTCTTATCTGTAAAATGGAGTCTAAAGTTATACTGACGACTACACCTATTATTCTGGAGTTTGGGAGTGAGAAGCCCCGGGGCGACAGTAAGACCCTGCTTTAAAAGGGGAGGAGCACTTGCCAAACAAGGCTCTCAGGGCTCCATCCCCAGTACATAGCCCTCCGTCCATCAGCCTATCCATCCATCAGTTCTTCTCATCGTGTGTAGGAACTAGAAAACGAGTTCTGGTAAAGTGTATAAACCAGCCAGGTATACAGGAAACACTCCATATATTTTAGATACAATCGTTGTTCAGTCATTCAAGAAGCATCTGTGTGGGAGACTCGCTGTGTGAGAGCCCTTGGGAAGCAGAAGTAAAGCCCACTGAGAAGCTTGCTCTCCCAGAGCGCTTTTACTCCTGTGTAAATAAACAAGGTGTTATCTGAGAGCACCGAGGACTACCAGCAAGAGCAGAGTAGCTAAGAGTTCAAGAGCACCTTGGGGAAATAGGAGACCTTTTGAAAGAGAGAGAGAGAGAGAGAGAGAGAGAGGGAGGAAAGAATATCAAACCTAGACCCTCAAAAATAAAAATAAGGAGGGAAAGCTATATCCTAGGTTTCTGCATTCTAGCTCAGGGGCAAAATATGGAAGCAGTAGGAGGAGTCAACGAAGGTTGCCCACGCCTCACCTTCCTTTTCCGGAAAGTTCAAAGTCTGGACTACAGATCTCTGATGAAAGTCGGGGTTCAAAGGACTGGGACCAGGTTCCTCCTGTGGGAACTAGATATATTCTCGACCCCACTGGGTGCACAGCAAGTTAATTGACACTTTCCATGATGCCACACAGCCAGTTCAGAGGCGCAACTTTCCTCATTTTTATGCTGGACCAGGCTGGGGCTCTCAAAGGGGAAATGTTGAGCCTAGCTCAGTTTAAGCCTTGAATTCACCCCACAACACTCTGACTTTTCTGTTTTAAAGAGAGAATATTCCTCAATGCCTGCCAAGAGTCATGACCCTGCTTGGGGTAATGTGATCCCGTTTAATCATCAGAGTCATCCTGAGAGTTTTTCTTTTCTTATGTTCTGACTTTACATTTACCAACGGCACAGAGGGTCTGAAAATTAGGAAAGAGAGGACCAGTTACTCTGTCCTTGGTCTGCCTAGAGCAAGGAAATCAGGAACCCCAGCGGAAGTCCAAGTCAAGGGATGGCCAGGCGTACAGGGCAAGGCAGACAGAGCAAGGCTGACTTCATTCTCTGGCCCTTCTTCTTGGCTCCTCCCCTTTCCAGGGCTCAACAGCACAGGCACACTTCGTTGAAGTCGCGACCACCATTGGGAAAGGCCTCTTCTATTTCAGGAGGAAGGAACCTGGCCACCTTTGAATGGACCCAGCACAACCTCCTTTACCCTGTTGACTCTGTTTTTAACTTGAGATGTTTTCACTTCACAAAGTCAAACTTTCATTCATTCAACAGATGTCTGTTGACTAGGTCATGATCAGAGCTGGGCATTAGGTAAGAAATGCTAAGCAAAACAGACCGTGGTCTGGCACACGGAGAAAACCACTAGCCAGAGACCACACAGCTAAGAACCCAGGACTTCTGCCTTCCACTTCTGCAGTCAGTCAGTGTTTGTCTGACCCTGTCCACTTAAGGCCCCTAAACGCCTTTTGCCAGGACCTGCAAAGAGCACTCAAAGCCCTACCCTACCCCCTGCAGAGGCCCCCCAGCAGCCTCCCATACAAACAGCCTTAGCTCTTTGGCCTCACTCTCTTTTTGATAAGAACTCCAGCTAGGTCTTAAATATTGCAAGCTAGTGAGATTTAAAACAGAAAAACCTGTTTTAGAAACGTGCTCTGGAAAGCACCCTCAGATTACTTTTCAATTAGAAATCATCACCAACAAACGCTAAGTAGTGATGCGACTTTCCCATGGTCACAGTGTGAGGAAATGGCCTACTGACGATGCAAACTAGACCAGCGAGAACCCCGAATCTGCTGTCTCCTCCGCCCCGCAAGTTCTGTACCTCCACCGGACAGTGCCAGAGGCCGCTGCACTATCCTGGGGAAACCACATCTCCCCTGGCTTCCTGAGCAAGCCAAAGGGGAGAGCCAGCGGCGCCTGCCCGGCGCACTCAGCAAGAAGAAGAGGGTGGGGCGCTTTGCCGATAGGGCTCAGCTCCCGCCCGCAGGTAGAAGCTGGTCGAAAGACTTCAACCAAGGCCGGCGCAGCAACGCCAAGAGGAGCAGAAGCACGGTTGAACTCTTAACCCCGTGCAGTTCAGACAGGCAGCTTCTGTCTGCCTCTCCAAAAGTCTCCTAAACTTTTGCGGTGGTTAATATTTTAAAAGTTAATTAAATAACAGCAGGGAACTTTTCGAAGAGTTGATGAATATCGGGATCTTTCTCGGGCCAAAAACAAAAGAAATTTTTCTTTCCTTCCTTCTTTCCTTCCTGCCTTCCTTCCTTCCTTCCTTCCTTCTTTCTTTTTTTTCTTTTTTTTGAAGGCTCTTACCTGCAGGAAACCCAGCAGCCGGCAAAAGCGTCCTTCTGGAGCGCTTCGCTTCGGCGCGGGACGTTCTCGGCCGCCTCGTCTACAGCCCGGCTGGGCTCCGGCCCTGTGTTTTATACCACTATAGGCAATTAATATTGCATCAGCCGTATTTTAAATTTTCAAAACCCACAATATAATGTAATGGCATAAGGGCATTTATTATTAAAGGACGCCGATGGAGAGGGAGGTGGAGGAATTGCTGGGGTTGTTCCGCAAGGCGGGTGCGAGGGGCTGAGGCCTGCGGAACTGGGGGCTATCCACAAGTTTGCTCTTACAGAGGTGGAGAGGGGGCGATGCGGCTACACTCGAACTCGGCGTGGAACCGAAGCCTACTTTGTCTGATTTGGGGGCCAGAGGCAATGGACCCAGAGCTTTTTGAAAACGCACCAGGAAATGAGCAGATGACTCCTAGTTCTGTAACATTAATTTATAAACCACAAACGTGTTTCTAAGGCTCAAACGCACATAAAAAGTTTCCACTCATATAGATAGAGTGGAAAGAGAGAGGGATACTGGCATTCATTGGCATCTACCTGGTTGCAAAGCACTGATAGGTATTTTGCAACAGGCATCTTAGTCCCTCCGCAGAACAGCCAAGGCACACTATTCTGTGATAATCTTCAGGTGGCAATTCCCAATAAATTGAAGTAATTTGGGAAAGGCTCCAATATTGTCCAAGCAATTGTTTTCCGCTTTCTTTGCCTATATCCCCTCATCTCTGCAGGTGTTTGAATGCTTTTTTTAAAAAGTATTTTGTTTCTTATAATGTACCAAGCAGCACCTACCAGATGCCTTCAATATAGTCTTACCCAGTCTTGACCATAACAGTATTAGATGGTCGGCGGTAGAGGCACACCCCTTTAATCCCAGCACTCTGGGAGGCAGAGGTAGGCAGATCTCTGTGAGTTCAAGGCCAGCCTGGTCTCAGAGTGAGTTTCAGGACAGGCTCCAAAGTTACAGAGAAACCCTGTCTCAGAAAACAAAAAAACAAAACAAAACAAACAAACAAAAACAAGATGAGATGGGTAATAGGTATTCATTCTGTAGACCAACATCTTAACCAGAAGACATAAGGAAAGTTAGGAAACTAGCCCCAAGGTGGTTTAGCCTCTGAGTGACAGGATTGGAATCTGAACTCCCAGGCTTCCAAGTTTCAAAGTTACGAGAATAGCCTGACAGTTTGGCATCAACAAGCATTGAGGAAATTGCCTTTGAAGGCGTCTGAGATTCAGAGAGAAGCAGAAGCAAGGTCGACTGTGTTTGAAGAGTGTGAAGTTGCTTGGGAAGAGAATAGAGAAGAGAGATGGTTCAATCCTTCCAGGTTTTCATTTTTACATCCTTTCCAAGTCTAGTTATCTTTAGCACCAGAGAAGGAAAACTGCTGCAATTCAGGTTGAAAAATAAAGCATTTATTTTAGAAGTTAATATAAGGGATAAAGAGACGAAACACAATGTTTTATTTGTATCTACTCCAGAAATGAAACCGAAGGTCACACAGCAACACCCAAACTACAGGAAACAACGAAAAATAAAATAGGAGAAAGCTGTGGCTGCAGCGAGAAGGATCGAGCTCTGTCTGTGGTCCTGCTCTCTCGTGACTTAAAACTGTAAGTGAACTTCCACAGAGAGACACGTAGGATGGGCAGGAAAAGTGGGGTTAAATAAGTGACAAGAACCAATGCTGCCAACAGCCACAGTAATAAAAGTGCAACAGTTAGGTTTGTTGGAAGGATTTGCATATGAGTCCAGAAGTTACAGTCACTTTGCAATGCTGGGTCACAGTCTGACAAGAGCTGTGGGCATATACAGGGAGTCTTCAGTTGGTCTGGTCCTGAACCACAAACCAACCCCATCTCTCCAAAAGGCAATTATTCTTCAAATTCCAGGAGGTCGAGGAAGATAGCCTGAGCTAGTACTGACCTCTGCTCACCAACAGTCAAGACATCCCAAGTATTTTCAGTTACTGGGTTGGGCCCACCTTGCCTGAAATCCTCCTGACCACCAACAGCCCAGAACTCCCATCTCCCCCCACATTCACCCATGCTAATTAACGAGAATGCACGGTAAACCGACGGATATTATGGGTAAAATTTAGGCAATGAAGGGAGTTTTTATAAGGCTATCCTTTGGAATCATACTTGTGTTTTATAGACTCTAATAAATTAATCTCCATGTTTGTGTTCCGCTTAAATATCCATATTTTAGATTGTTATCTATCGCTCTTTTCCTTACCTTCGCCCTTGCCTAATGGCTCTTAGCAATGAAATGGTACTTTCCCCTTAGAGTCTGACAGTGGGATCAATTCACTAGCCCCTCAGCCTGGGGATAAAGGCCTGAGGTCCTGTGCTGTCGCACGCGCAAGTTTCAGCACCGCGGACAGCACAAAGTCCTGCCAGGCCTATCCTTGAATTTTTTCCTAGCGCCAGAACTTTATTTTGGTGGGAACAGAGAAGAAAGGGAGGAAGAGGCGACCAGGAGGCAATTAAACGGGACAAAGGGGGAAAGTTTGTGACTCGGGGGAAAGAGCCTAACCTGCCAGGAAACACCCTGGAGTGTCCCGTAAAGGTCCCTCCCATCAGAAGGGGGCGATGCCACTAGGCTCTCCTGGCTCCTCCGGATGCCGCACCCGCCGCAGTCAGTGGACAGCTGAGTACTTCATTCGTTTCTGTTTCTGTCTCTGGTTACAGAACCAGACCCTCACCACATTCTTTTTAAGGTCCAGTTTCTCAGCGATGGCTGCGATCTTCTCGGATGAAGGACGTGGCTGGATGGCAAAATAGGCTTCGAGTGAGCGCTTCTCTGGGGCAGCAATGGACGTGCGTTTGCGCTTCCGCTCACTGCCGTTGAAGAGCTCCGGCTTGCTGTTCTTCTCTCGGTAGGCGGCCTCCGCCTCCTCCAGCCAGGCCTGGAGGACCGGCTTGAGCGCGATCATGTTGTTGTGCGACAGGGTAAGAGATTCAAACCTGCAGATGGTGCTCTGACTGAGCGAACCCACGCCAGGGATCTTGAGATTGGCTAAAGCCGCGCCCACGTCCGCCTGGGTTACCCCCAACTTGATGCGCCTCTGCTTGAAGCGCTCGGCGAAGGCTTCCAGCTCTCGAGGGTCTGACTCCACATCGCTGAGACACGCAGGCATGGCACTGTGAGGCGCTACGGCATGCGGGTGACTCATGCCCATGGCCTGGTGTAAGTGGCCCATGGCACCTAGATGGTGTGGGTGAATCTGCGCAGGCATCACCGAGTGCTCCGGGGCCCCCAGGCCGCTCACGCTCAGCGTGGGAGAGATGTGCTCCAATAAGTCGCCCTCGAGGCCCTGATGCACCGCGTGGTGAGGGTGCGAGGTGAGTGCAGCCGGGTGGGAGATGGGCACCGTGGGCGACGTGGACGTGCAGGGCACGCTGCTCATGGTATGGTAGGTGGCGTCGGGCTTGAACGGATGGTTCTTGCCGTGGGAGACGATATCCACCGCCGCCAGAGCTTCCGCGCGTGCCAGCAGGCTCTCATCAAAGCTTCCAAATATATTACCCTGCAGCTGCAAGCGAGAAGGCGCACAGCACGGTCAGTAGGGAATACTGTCAACTCAGGATTAAAACACATTTTCAAGCAACCGAGATGCCTCTCCTCAAAGCCCAGGTCATAAAAATTAATACGGAGGCAGCCTCTCTGTTGGAACAGACGTGTGGATCAGAGACATGAATGAGAGAGAGCGCCGCGAGAGAGCGCGGGGGAGACAAGGCGAGGGGTTCAGACAGCGGCGATTGTTCTGGGCGACATGAAAAAAACATGAAGCTAGTGCCTGTCAAAAAATGTGCCTTAGAGCGGTAATTATGCTCCGCTACGTACCTGCGGGGCTGGGAGACAAACTCGGCGCATGGCCTCAGAGCCGGAGTGCAGGCTGGAGAATTTGGGTTCTTGCAGCACGGGGTGCATTCCGAAAGGCTGCTTGGCGTTCATGGCCATCATCTTCGGGAGTCTGGCAGGGAGGCAGCGGGGGACATGGAATCAGGCTCGTCTTGCTGGCTCTCCGAGCTCCAAGTGAGCGCCGCTCAGCGCCCGCGCTCCCCTCGCTCTCTCGCTTGCTGCCTCCCCTCTCCCCCACCTGCTTCTTCACTCATCTTACAAGCAGCCTGCCAGGAAGGGCCTGAGCACGCGCAGGCGTGCACACGAGCCCGGGACTCGCAGGGGCGGCCCGGGAGGCAAGGCGGGACCGCAGGTCTCGGCGCGCCACTCTGAGCCTACTGTGGTCGCCCCCTCCACCGCATTTATACCCCGGCCTTGCAGGGCCTCTTCCTTTCCGCCCCGCCCCGCCTGGCTCCAGCCTGCTAGACTTTACGGATTCTTTCTTCTTCCTCCTGGACTTTTTTGCACAAAGTCGTAAACCTCTATCCTGTCCCAGCTCGCACTCCCTGGACAGGACAGGCTGAGCGAGGGGCAGGGATCCTACCTCATCCAGACCTCCCAACACACACACACACACACACACACACACACACACACACACACCCAACAGTCAGATCGACTGTCGCCAAACTGGCCATTTACAAGATGTGCTGGGACCCAAGCTCAAGCCTCCGCCAAAGTTCTGTACCCTTGCGAGTAGCGGAGGGGTTCCTCCAAGCTCAGAGATTATCCTGGGTAAGAACCAGAAGCTAACAGAATGAGCCTCTGGTGACACTCCCCTCTACTGTGGGCTTGGGTGGAGGCAAGGACTGTAACTGCCTTACTGACACAAAGCCTGTAGCTTCTTCCCAATTCTTGCCCTTTTTTTTTTTTTTTTTTTGGCCCATCCACCTTTTCCCCAGCCCTCTAGCCTAAGGAAGCTTGCTAAAGTCGTCTTCACAGCAACAGCAATTAAAGACAACCTGCCTAGCCTGGGCAATCCCTCAGCACACTTTTGAAGGACCACCACTTACCAGCCTCTATACCTGTAACAACTGCTATCATTTTTTGGCTACCAATTTGTGCAAGGCAATCCAGAGTTAGTTTATACGGACCCAAAGTTTCGCTGGCACTATGGAAGTAGCTACTGCTATCCCATTAGACAAGGGAGCGAAGAAAGCAAGAGCCAGCCCAAGACCTAGCTTCAAGAAGATCCTCACTCACTGGTGTGGCGCAGACAGCACTTTTGACTTTGTGCTCTTGATCTCTCAGACTCCTCTTCTTCCTTCCGGAAGTTCCTCAACTTGAGGGTCCTAAATTTGGTTCTGTCCCATCCCGTGTCCCCAACTGTCTCCCTCTTGGCTCCCTTTCTTTCCTCTCCCTTCCTGGGAGCTAATAAACATCATGAATAATGGATGGGGAATCCTGGGACTGTGGCTGCTGGAGAGCCGCCTTCGGGTTAGAAAAGAAAACTACTCCTGCCCAGCTGCATCCCGCGGGCAGCCCGTCTTCAAGTCCAAGAGCGTGCTGGAGTTTCCAGAATCTCAACATGGTGGGGGTGGACTGTGCAAAGTCTAGGCCCCGGGGAGGAATTTGGCCTAAGAGAACGCCCTGCCTTACACCTGGCTCCCCCCTTTCCTAGGGACCAGCAGACAGTCGCTTCTCTACTCATCCCAAGGCACCTTCTGTGTCCTGCCTTGTGGTGATAGAAAAAGATCAAATCAATCCCTGTGAAGGAGGCCAACCATAATGGTGTGCACATAGCTTTCTTGGGTTCTGGATGATGATGGTGATGATGATGAGGATGATAGTGGTGGTGGTGCTGATGATGATTTAAAGCAGTTTTAGAAAGAAGTATTGAGTCCTCAGGATACTTCCTCACACCTTAGTGCATGCTGCCATCAGATTCAAAGCGCTCCTCTGCCTCTTGAAACCTCTGCACTGCGGTGCCCATCTGTGCACGGGAAGCAATAACGTCCCCCATTGTGGTGAGGATTGCTTGGCTATGATAAACAGCTGAAAGTGCCTGGCATGTTGAAACGATAGAACAAATGTCCCATAACCTGAAGAGTGAGTGACCCGCAGGGTCTTCAGAAATGTGGTGGTCTCTCCACAACAGAGAACTGCTTCCTCTCCCTCTTCAGTACTGGCTTTGTGTCACAACATCAGGGGTTGGGGCAATTGTGAATGATACTCCATCCAGCCTCCAATAAATCACCAGACTACAAACTCACAGAGGTAATACAGACCAGGCACATATCTCAAGGCAAGCAGCCTGGCCCCACCCCCCACTCCCCATCTCACTATTTAGCTCTGGCTGTCCTGGAACTCCCTATGTGGACCAGGCTGGTTTCAATCTCACAGAGATCATCTGCCTCTGCCTCCCAAGTACTAGGACTACAGAAGTGAACACTAAATCCAACAGCAACTGGGATTTTAAAATGTAGAATACACATCAAGACAGTGGGACTTCATAGAACTGACTTCTGACATTGGGTTGATATGAACATGGCTAGGCCTCAGTTCAGCCAAAACAAGAGAACAGACTATTTGATTGCTAAGCACTTCCAGTTTTAACAAAAGGCTAGCATACAGGTTTATTTGTAACACATTTTGAGCAAGCCCTAAAAAGTTTCTGGCCAGGATCCCTCAAGTCTCCAGAAGACAAACACATATTATTTTATCTCTCACTAGCATTTAAGACTTGTCAGTCTTGTTTCTTGCCTAATGTGAAGTTCAAAAGGAAGGGGAAATAAACATGGGGGTACTGGGTGCATATTTTGTATGGCTCCATGGAGGCCCAAGACCCTCTTCTCATTCCATAATACCCTAGTTGTCTGTGAAGATTAATATTTAGGGAAAGTCTCCCCACACCCATCTTTCACTGCTCTGTCCCTCATAGACTTGAAAAATACTGACCAGGACAATACCACCACTCCCCTCATGGCCCTAGTAAACACCCTCCAGTCCTTTCCTCCCATACAGTCTACTACCAATGATTCCCAGCCAGCAATAAGCTAACATCTAGCAGTAAAAGTCATCCTCTGTGTGTGTGTGTGTATGCACGCATTATGTCATTTTGAATATTTATCTTTGTGTCACATTTTTAAATTAATATTTTATATACTACTATAGTCCACACAGTTAGAACTCAACCATCAGTTGGTCTGAAAGACAGAAATGTAAATTGCAAAGGAACAATTTCTTTCTTTAGCTGGAAGAAATGCATTTTCTTCATTCTATAGCACCTGAAAGGCCATTAAACCATTGGAAACCTGTAAGATGGATGCAGTTGTGCACATCTGTAACCTCAGTACTTGAGTGGAGGAGAATCAGAAGTTCAAGACGCACTTTGATAACACAGGAAGTTCAAGGCCAGTTCGATCTTCATAAAACCCTTCTCAAACAAAACAAACAACAATGTAACTAATTATGAGGCCCTTGGCTGCACCCTGAGACACAATGTTTTGGACCCTGTGTGTACAGTTCCTGTTTATTTATTTATCTGATTGTTGTTTTAGGCAGGATCCCTAGATCTAACAGCCTGAGTATGTTATCACTGGAGATGATGCTTAGAGAAACTGATCATGGCCTTGCTTAAACATCAACCTGTTTATGGAGACAGAATGAAACTACATGCAAAGACATTCAGCTACCAGAAAAAAAAGACTGAAATTTTAAAAACTGATTAATTGTGGTCATATGTGTACTTACTGTGTTCATACATGTACTTACTTAGCTTTCTAAAGGACGTTTGTGGTGGGAGCTTCCCTTATCAAATGTTTTCTTGTCACATTATAGAAGCAGCCTTTTCAAGAAGGCCTTTAGATAACAAACAGCCTTGGGAAGGCAGGGGAAACAGACCGGTCCTAAGGAATGCAGGTACTGGGACTGTAGCAATGACTCGGAGGTTAAGAGCTCTGGCTGCTCTTCCAGAGGTCCTGAGTTCAATTCCCAGCACCCACATGGTAACTAACTCTATTCCTAGGGAATCTGATGCCCTTTCTGACCTCCAGGGGCACTGTACGAGTGTGTCACACAAACATATTTCCATACAAAACACCCATACACATAAAATAATAAAATATAATAATTTTTAGACCAGGCAGCGGAGGTGCATGCTTTGATCCCAGAACTCAGGAGGAGAGAGAAGCAGATCTCTGTGAGTTTGAGGCCAGTCTGGTCTACATAGGGAGTATAGACCTGTTGAAGCTACATAACGGGGATCCTGCCTAAAACAACAATCAGATAAATAAATAAACAGGAACTGTACACACAGGGTCCAAAACAGTGTGTCTCAGGGTACAGCCAAGGGCCTCACGAGCATTTATGCAAGTTGCAGCAAAGGAGTCACAGTTTTCATTCTTCAAGTACTTTGAAATACTCACTGTTTGCTGGGTTTTATGGCATCTTCTGTAGGTGTAGAGGGCACTGTTTCAAGATCTTATGTGTCCATAAGCTTTGCTGCTGAGTTCACAGGTCACAGACTTATTTGGTGGAGAGAATTTCAAAACGACATAGCATTCAGGCTGTGGCATGGTTACTGTTTTTAGTCAGGTTGATAGTGAGACTGGAGACAGCAGAAGGCTGTGAAAACCATATAGCATGGCCAGAAAAATGACTGAGTTGAAAACTGTGGGGAAGAGCACAGCTGCTATTAAAGTGTTTAGCACCTGTTTAAAAAGCCAAGGCCAGCGAGATGGCTCAGCTGGTAGAGGGGCCTGCCACCAAGCCTGAGGAACTGAGTTGGTTCCCTAGATCTAACACCTAGGAGAGAAGTGACTTCCACAAGTTGACCTCTGACCTCCACATACATGCTGTGGCACCCATGTGGGATCCATGTGTCAGCAAATCACCTATAACTCCAGTTCCCGGAGGATCTGAAGTTCTTTTCTGATCTCCTCAGGCAAAAGGCATATACACAAATAGTGCACACAAGTTCAGGCAAAACGCACATACATTAAAACAAACAAACAAATCAAAATTAAAAACAGAAAATAGCCAAGCACTTTCCACCGGGGCAATAAAAAATTGTCTCGGAACCATCTGTTGCAGGCTTCGGCACAAAATTGGAACTCATTTGAAAGAATTTGCAGTAAGAAGAGACATTTACCAGGGAGCCCTGAGTTTGGCTGCCCAGACACTAAGAAGCCACTGAAGCCATGGTTCAAATGTGTCCTAGTTAGGGTTTCTATTGCTGTCAAGAGACACCATGACCACGGTAACTCTTAAAAAGGAAAACATTTCATCGGAGAGGCTTACAGTTTCAGAGATTTAGTCCATTATCATCATGGTGGGATATGGCAGCATACAAGCAGACATGGTGCTGGAGAAGGATCTGCAGGCAGCCGGAAGTGAACTGTGTTTCACACTGAGCATAGCTTGAGCAAAGGAGACCTTGAAGCCCACCTCCACAGTGACACACTTCCTCCAACAAGGTTACACTTACTTCAACAAAACCACACTTCCTAAGAGTGTCACTCCCTATGAGCCTATGGGGGCCAATTACATTCAAACCACCACAAAAGGGGACCAGATCCTCCTCAAGCTGGTGGCAGAACTTAGTGTCATCCACACGGTGCTCATTTTGCAGACAAAAGACAAGAGTTACAGTGCCGTGGAAGATTCCATCCAGATTTGGGGGAAAGTCGTAGGAAACTTGCCAATGTATGGAGATGTTGGTTTCCTTGCAGTAATCCCTGAGGGGCTAATAGGCTGTAGACGAGACTAGCTAGGAAGGTCAGACTATCAAAATTAGTGTTCTCAACAAAATAATTTATAGGTAGACACAGAAGGCAAGAGATTATTGAAAATTAGATGCATCCGAGCTGGGAGATGCATACCTATAATCACACCACTGGGGTGGTGGAAGCAGGAAGATCAGGAGCTCAAGGTCATCTTCAGTTAAGTGGAAAGTTCAAGGCCCTTCTGGGCTATGGGGAGACCCTGCCTGAACGAGACAAAAGCAAGTAAGTATTTGAGAAAGCAAAAGTATACATATTTGGAGGCAAAATGAGAGACCTCAGGAATAGGGGCACACTTTTGAAGTTTGTGGGGAATCACTAGACTATTTCCACTTCTTAAGATAATTAAATTAGTGGTTTGGAGAGATGGCCCCAGCAGTTGGAAGCACTGACTGCTCTTCCAGAGGACCTGGGTCCAATTCTCAGCACCCGCACAGTGGCTCATAACTGTCTTTAATCCAGCTCCAAGTGACTTGACACCCTCATACAAACATAAAAAACAGGCAGAACCCCAATGCTCATATATATATACATACATACATACATACATACATACATACATACATACATATATATATATTAGCAAAGAAACGGAAATACAGGAACTGGCCATTGTTTCTGATTCCTGACTTCCTTCCTAGCAACCCTTTCAGGTGCATGAAGCCCACAGTAAAGGTGACAGGAAGATACAGGCAAAATCTAGAGCCAGCCCCCAAAAGAGGTCATGTGGGCTATCAACAACAAAGCCCAAGCCAGCCTGACTTTACTTTAGAATATGATGTGCCCTTGATGTTAGAAGTAGAGCTGCAAGGTTTAATGCTAGTCCTGCTGGGTTTTAGTCTTCATTTGGTCCCATCCCTGTGTTCTATGCCTTTCTTTCTTTTGGAATGTGACATTCCCTGGATGTCATATATTAGATGTAAATTGTTTCCTGATTTTTACCAGATTTGCAGTTACAGATTTACTTTGAGACCCAGAGATTGTTTTGAACTTGGACTTTCGAATAATGTTGAAATTTTAAGACTGTGGGAACCCTTGAAATTGGATAGAACGTTTTGCATTATGAGATTCAGATGGGAGTGTTTTGGGGACAGGCTGGAATGCTGTAGTTTAAAGTAATGTATTTGAGTGTTAAGTAGACAAAGAGTAGTTGTGGTGGCTAATCCTCATCAGAGTCATGTAGGAAGCACACCTTTGGGTGTGTCTGTAAGGATGACGGAGGAGAGACAGCCCATTCTGAATGCAAGTGTCATCATCCTGAGGGCTGATATAAACAAGGAAAGAGATGGAGATGAGAACCCTATTCCCTGCTTCTGGTCTGACACAATGTGACCTACTTCATGCACTCAGCACCATATGATGAACTGAACCCAGGGCCTAGTGCCTTCAAGGCAAGTGTTCTACCATTGAGTTACACCCCCTTCCACTTGTTCATTAATTTTTTTCAGATTATCTTATGTGTATGTGTTCAGCCTGTATGTATGTATGTCTACCACATGAGTGTCTGTTGCCCTTAGAGCCCCTGGAACTGGGGTTACAGATAGTTGTGAGCCTCCATATGGATGCTGGGAACCGAACCCAGGTCCTCTGTAAGAACAACAATGCCCTTACTGTCTCTCCAGCCCCTTCACTCTTATTTTGAAACAAGTTCTCTCTGTATAACAAAGCCTGGCCTTGGTCTTGAGGCCTTCCTGCCTCAACCTCCCTCACAGCCTGCACAACGAATAATTCCTTTAAAAATGCACATGAGAAGATGGGACAATGGTTCAGCGGTTAAGAGCACTTGCTGCTCTTCCAGAGGAAAAAATGAATGAAAATGAAATTTATGCCCTGGCAATGCTGAAGCATGCATGGGCAGCCCATATATGGTGGTTCTGTTGAACTTGTCCATATTGGGTTTTATGGTCGAAGTTGAAGAAGATGGCTGAGCAGGTCTCTTCCTAAAGAGGACACCACATCTCATTACAGATGGTTGCGAGCCACCATGTGGTTGGGACCTTTAAAGAGCAAGCAGCCCTTAACTGCTGAGCCATCTCTCCTGCTTCTCTTCTAGAGGACCCAGGTTCAATTCCCATCACCTACATGGTGACTCAAAACTGTCTAATTCCAGCATCTTCTTCTGGCCTCTGCAGGCACCCAGTGCACTCTTGGTGAACACAGACATGTGTGCAGGCAAACACTTATACACATTTTTTTAAAAAAATGTATGTATATGTTTGTATACCACATTTGTGCCTGATGTGGGCACTGGCCAGAAGGCATCAGAATCCCTGGAACTGGAACTACAGATGACTGGCAATCTAACTAGGTCCTCTCGAAGTGCTCTTAACCACAGAACCATTGCTCCAGCCCTGCTCTGTTATTTCTTGAGAAGAATATGATCTTGAACCTCTTCTCCAGGAAAGACTCTAGGACTTTTTAAGAGGGTGAGTCTTATCTGTCCCTGTGGCTCCAGGCCAAACAGCCTGTAAGTTTATGTAATTAGTGTTGAATGGATGAATTTACAAATAAAGCCTCTCCAAGATTCTGGCCAAGGGGGTGCCCAATGTGAAGATGAAGACAGGGATTCCCTATAGAGTGTTTGGTTTGCTAGGCTCTGAACTAAACCGGCTCCCCCTTCTGGCACCGGGACAATTGTTTGGAGCCACAGCTAATCCCAGCCACCTTCATTCACATTCGTGCAACCTCACCTCGGCACACTAGAGAGGGGGCAGGGAGGATGCCAGGCAAGATGGCTTCAATAGGATCAGCCCGAACTCAAGATGCCATCGCAGACAGGCAGCTGGCGAGGCCGCCCCGTGCCAGGTGTCCGCTGCCGCCTGCCGCGAGCCTTCCTCTCCCTTTCTCTCGGCTTCTTACACAAACTTCTCACGTGTACTCGCCGCCTGCGCAGCTGCTGCGGGACTCGCCTGTCGGCCGCTGCCTCTCTTTGTCTACTAGGCCCCCGAGGATCCGAGATGCCCAGAGGGACCGGGAAACCAGAGGCCAAGCATCCCAACTGCGAGGCACGCGCCGCGAGGCCCCTGCCCCCGTGTCGCGGCAGGCCTTTGCTTTGTACCAGCCTCAGTTTCTCCATTTGGAAAGCCAATTGGAGCTCACTGATAGCGTCTACCTGACTGGTGGGAGGCCCTCGCTTCCTCCCCAGCATCACGGAGAGGTGGGAAGGTCCATGATCTAGATGCCTGGAAATATTCCTCCTACCCCCACCTGGCGCGTATTTTTGGAAAGCCTGAAGTAAGAGAATCAAGAGTTCGAGGCTAACTTGGGCCACATATATGTCTCGAGAAAACAAAGGGAGAAAGGAGTGTTGCTTGGACGAGCCAAAAGGGCTCTAAAAGCTCTTAGTTAAATTAACAGAAAACCCAGTGTTGAGAACCTACTACTGTTGTCTCTATGACTCTAGGTAAGACCTTACTTGCAGACAAGTCAGACAGCCTTTCACCTGCATTCACCTCCAAGCCCTGTAGAATGGAGGCTCCCGCAGAAGGTAAGGCTTTAGAAAGATACATGGCTGCCGCAGAGAAATAAACTGAAGTCCTGGTATAGGGAATACATAGGCAGAGAAGGAACGAGTGGCCTATGAGGCTAAGTAAGGCCTGCGGGATAGATACAATGTGTAGGAAACACTTCATAAAGGGCTGGAGGGGACACCAAGCTTGACAAGCCAGAGGACCTGGGTGACTGGAGAGTAAGTGAACTGTACACGCGCGCGCACACTGAGCAGTGAGGCTGGCTAAAAGCTCGGAACGGGAGGGATCCTTAGAGGAGTTGGGAAACCTGTGGAGGGTGGGTGTCAAGCAGGATTGTGTTGGGATCTGAGGTCTGCTCCCTGGCAACCTTCCCTATGTCTGTGCAGCACTCGGCTGAGGAGGACTGGAGGAGAGAGCATAGTCCCCACATGCCCTGGTTTAATCTATCTACTGCTTCTCCGATAATCTGAGTCAATAGTTAGAATCTGATATATGCTACCTGAGAGACTTCACAGTCTCTACCTGCATCCAGTGATTAAGTTTTGTCTTCCTTCTTTATCTTTTTTCTCCTTTTTTCTTTCTTCCTTTCTTTCTTTTTTCTTAAATTCTGTCCTCTCCAGACTTTGAGAACAGCTGTGAACAGCATGGCCACCTCTGCCCCACAGGGTCTGGGTTCACCTTCTTCTCCTTCAGTTCATAGCCCCCTTAAGAGTTCAATTTCCGCTGGGCGGTGGTGGTGCATCCTTTAATCCCAGCACTTGGGAGGCAGAGGCAGGCAGATCTCTTTGAGTTCAAGTTCAGCCTGTTCTACAAGAGCTAGTTGCAGGACAATTAGGGCTGTTATACGGGGAAACTCTGTCTTGGAAAAAGAGTTTAATTTCCTAAGCTGCTTCCCCTTCGGACCTATTCAATTTTCTTTCTTTCTTTCTTTCTTTCTTTCTTTCTTTCTTTCTTTCTTTTTTTTTTTTTTTACAGCCAAAGACTCAAGCCATTTATTGTATTCAGGCAGCTTGGACATGCAGAAGTAGTCAGGAGTAGGGGACTGGGCCCAGAAAGTGTGGGCTCCAGTGTGCACAAATAACTGGCTGGGTACATGACCCTGGACCAGTAACTTGTTTTCTAATCATTGCTAGAGATCTGGGGAGACAGGTCGCATAGGCTCTTCCAGTGGGTCAAGGTTCAAAATGTGAGCTCAGAAAGATGATAGAGGCCAAGTCTATCACATAAATGGGAATTGAGATCTGGTGTTTCTTCAGGGTTCTCTGCCTGAGAGTTCATTGTTTGGTATAGTCACAAATGCATATCGACAGGACCACTGTGCCCTGCACATGTTGGGTGGGGGACCCCCCTCCCCAACCTACAGTTACAAAGCTTAGAGCCCTTCAGCTATCCATTCAGCTTTCAGGGTGCTCCCTGGCAACAAGCCGCACCTCCCACGTTCTTTATGCATAGTCTTAGAGAGTTGAAGCAACTTGTCTACCTGGGCAGAGCTCTCCCTTGGAGCCAGCCAGGCTTTGCAAAGTCAGTTAAACTTCCCTATAAAGCAAGGACAGATAGTACATCTTTTTTTTTTGTGGAGGGGACCAGAGAAGCTAAATGTGTTAACATCACACAGAGACAAGTGGTAGAGATGGAATTTGAACTCAGGTTAGGGTGACCCTATACCTCAGCAACCTCCACCACACCCACCCCCCACCATGGCAGATGGTTGGGTAGTGGTGAAATTTTTTTTGCTTCCTCCTAAGTCCTGAACTCAATAATAATAATAATTAAAAAAAGACCTATTAAGCACTCTTCCTAAATTAAAAGAAAAAGCATAAAAGAAAGAAAAAGAGAGGTAGATAAAGGGAGAAAAAAAAGAAATCAAGAGAAGGCTTTGCTCCCATCAGGGGGGAAGTCGGCATCTCGTCGCCTAGCTCCATGCCCTGATTTATGATAAAAAATTTAGAGGAAATCATTTATATTTTAAAGGATCTAAATAGCTGCATGAAAGTTTTATCTAAAGTGCCACTGTATTTATAGGCAGTTCTTCCATGCTGGAGGTAATTAATAGATGTATAAACGCGGGGCTCCCGCCTCTCCTGCCCACCAGGCTGCCTAGTGCCTTGGCACCCGGGGACTGTGCTCAAGAAGGGGCAACAGGAGCTAGAGATGTTCCTGGCAGTTCACCTTGCACTCCCGACCTCCAACCCCAACAAAGGGAAGCCTTTGTTAAACCCCTAGGTTCATTTGTGGTTAGGTGTTAGAGGAGTGGAAGCCAC
>PVIU01013653.1:0-55034 GCA_004026605.1 Ondatra zibethicus | reverse complement strand
GGCATCTAGGTTATTTCCAGGTTCTGACTATCACAAATAATGCTGCTATGAACATAGTTGAACAAATCCTTTTGTAGTATGATTGGGAATCTCTTGGGTATATTCCCAAGAGTGATATTGCTGGATCCAGAGGTAGGTTGAATCCCAATTTTCTGAGAAACTGCCACACTGATTTCCAAAGTGGCTACACAAGTTTGCACTCCCACCAGCAATGGATGAGTGTTCACCTTACTCCACATCCTCTCCAGCATAGGCTATCATTGGTGTTTTTGATTTTAGCCATTCTGACAGGTGTAAGATGGTATCTCAAAGTTGTTTTGATTTGCATTTCCCTGATAGCTAAAGAAGTTGAACATGTCCTTAAGTATCTTTTGGCCATTTGAACTTCTTCTGTTGAGAATTCTCTGTCAGTTCAGTACTCCATTTTTAATTGGGTTATTAGGAGGGTTAATGTCTTCTTGATTTCTTTGTATATTTTGGAGATCAGACATTGTCTGATGTGGGGTTGGCAAAGGTCTTCTTCCATTCAGTAGGTTGCCTTTTTATCTTAATAACTGTGTCCTTTGCTTTACAGAAGCTTCTCAGTTTCAGGAGGTCCCATTTATTCATTGTTGCTCTTATATCTGTCTACTAGGGTTATTCGTAGGAAGTGGTCTCCTGTGCCCATGTATTGCAGGCTCTTCTATCAGGTTCAGTGTGGCAAGATTTATATTGTTGTCTTTAATCCATTTGGACTTGATTTTTGTGTATGATGATAGATATGGATCTATTTTCATTCTCCTACAGGTTAACATCCAGTTGTGCCAGCACCATTTGTTGAAGATGCTTTCTTTCTTCCGTTGAATAATTTTAGCTTCTTTGTCAAAAATCAGGTGTTCATAGGTTTGTGGATTAATATCCGGGTCTTCAATTCAATTCCATTAGTCAACATCTCTGTTTTTATGCCAATAACAAGCTGTTTTCACTACTGTGGCTCTGTAATAGAGTTTGATATCAGGGATGGTAATGCCTCCAGAAGTTCCTTTATTGTATAGGATTGTTATGGCTATCCTAGGTTTTTTGTTTTTCCATATAAAGTTGATTATTATTCCCTCGAGTTCTGTGAAGTAATTTTGGGATTTTGATGGGGATTGCAATGAATCTATAGATTGCCTTTGGTAGAATTGCCTTTTTTACTATGTTGATCCTACCAATCCAGGAACATGGGAGATCCTTCCATTTTCTGGTATCCTCTTCAGTTTCTTTCTTCAAAGACCCAAAGTTATTGTCAAATAGATCTTTTACTTCCCTGGTTAGTGTTAGTGTTACCCAAGATACTTTATACTATTTGTGGCTATTGTGAAAGGTTATGTTTCACTGATTTCCCTCTCTGTTTCTTTATCCTTTGTGTATATGAGGGCTACTGATTTTTTGAGTTGATCTTGTATCCTGCCACATCACTGAAGGCATTTATCAGCTGTAGGAGTTCTCTGGTAGAGTTTTGGGGGTCACTTATGTACAGTATCATATCATCTGCAAATAATGAAAATTTGACTTCTTCCTTTCCAATTCAAATCCCCTTGATCTCCTTATGTTGTCTTATTGTTATTGCAAGAACTTTAAGCACTATATTGTAGAGATATGGAGAGAGTGGACAGCCTTGTCTTGTTCCTGATTTTAGTGGAACCACTTTGAGTTTTTCTCCACTTAATTTGATGTTAGCTGTCTGCATGCTGAACATGCTTTTATTATATTTAGATATGATCCTTGTATCCCTAATCTATGACCACTATGTAGCCATATGCAATCCTCTGCACTATACAGTTGTGGTGTCCAAAAGACTCAGCACCATGTTAATAAGTATATCTTATATAATTGGTTTCCTAAATTTTGTAGTTCTTATAGGACTATTATTCAGATTAACATTATGTAGATCTAATATTATTGACCATTTCTACTGTGGAATCTTGCCACTCTATACAATCTTTTGCACTGATCCATCACTTAATGCATTGGTGACTTTTATTATTGCTTCTTCCATACAAATCAGCACCTCTGTGACCATTGTAGTCTTTTATGCCCATGTCCTATTTGCTGTCCTGAACATGAAGTCTAAGAAGGGCAGAAAGAAAGCCTTTTTCACCTGCAGTGCCCACCTGCTCTCTGTCTCTTTGTTCTATGGCACTCTCCTCTTCATGTATGTGAGTCCTGGGTCTGGACCAGGTAAAACCCAGGATAAAATGTATTCACTGTTCTACACAGTTGTGATTCCTCTGTTAAACCCCTTTATTTACAGTTTAAGAAACAAGGAAGTTTTAGGTGCTCTTAAAAGTGTTATAAAATGATAATCATTTGCTTATCACTTTAAATTTTTTGTATCACCTTTCCTCTCTTTAGCAATGCATCCTAAAATTTGATCCTGATTTTGCACATAATCGAAATTTCATATATTTTTACTTAAAGGAATAAAAGTTAGATTGTGAAAGTCTGTTTAGTCACATTATTATAAAATAATTAATGAGGACATTAATAGCTAATCCCTGCCATTTGTTGTTTCGAAATTCAAACTATCTGTGAAACTTTCTTCTTTAAGTAATTTTTTAATTAATAAACTTTTGGTTTAAGACAAGAATTACAACTATTTGAGTTTATTTTTATCAAAAAGCAATTCAGATGCATAAATAATTGGTTTAACACCTATTGTTCCCCCCAATCATTTTCTGAGCAAAGTTCATTTAAATAATCTTTAGTTACATTACCTGTAAATAGGAAAATAATCCTTATTTATCATATGACCACGAAGAATAACATCCATGAACTTAAATATAGTATTTCTTGAGATTTAAGAGTAACCTGATAGAGAAAAATATTTATTTTACATCCATGGAAATTCTTAAAGTTAAAGTACTATAAATCACAATAAACATTTTGTTTTTCATAAAACATAAGAAGGCAACCTTATTATTTGTTTTTTTTTACTGTCTGTCTTTTTGCTGCCTATGCCTTTTTTTCTCATATTTCTGTAGCTCAGAGTCAGACATATGGGTGCATCTTCTAGCCAAGATTTCAAAGGCATTTGACTAGGAGTAAGATGAACAGATGCACTGTGCTTCACGATTTGAGCCACATCAAGTCAATAGCATCATTCATGAATATTCTTTTCATGACTAATATTTCTCTGGACGTTGAAACAATATGAGAAGTAAACAAGATTGACAGTATAAGATACCAATACCACCATGTAGAATATATGAAAACATGACTATACTATTTACACAGACATAAAAAAATAAAATTAAGACTTTCTAGAATTCAATGAAAATGAAGGCACAACATATCCAAACTCTACCAGGGAACTCCTACAGCTGATAAATACCTTCAGTAATGTGGCAGAATGCAAGATCATCTCAAAAAAATCTGTAGCCCTCCTATATACAAATGATAAAGAATCTGAGAAAGAAATCAGAGAAATATCACCTTTTATTTATAGTCTAAATAACATAAAACATCTTGTACTAATACTAACCAAAGAAGTAAAAGGCCTATTTGACAAGAACTTTAAGTCTTAGAAGAAAGAAACTGAAGAAGACACCAGAGAATGGAAAGATATCCCATGCTCTTGGATAGGATGGATCAACATAATAAAAATGAAGATCCTACCAAAAGCAATCTATAGATTCAATGCAATTCCTATTAAGTTCCCAACACAATTCTTCACAGACCTTGAAAGAACAATAATTAACTTCATATGGAAAAAAACCATAATTACCAAAGCATTTCTAAACAATAAAGAAACTTTTGGAGGCATCACCATCCCTGACATCAAGCTCTATTACAGAGATACAGTAATGAAAACAGCTTGGTATTGGCATAAAAGCAGATAGGTTGACAAATGGAATAGAATCAAAGACCTTGATATTAATACATATACCTACGAACACCTGATTTTTGACAAAGAAGCTAAAATTATACAAGGTAACAAAGCAAGCATCTTCAACAAAGGCTGCTGGCATAAATGGATATCAACATGTAGAAGAATGTACATAGATCCATATCTATGCCCATGCTCAAAAATTCAAGTCCAAATGAATTAAAGACCTCAATATAAATCCAACCACACTCAACCTGATAAAAGACAAAGTAGGAAGTAGCCTTTAATGCATGGGCACAGGAGACCTCTTCCTAAAGATAACCCCAGTTCACAGACACTGAGAGCAACAATAAATAAATAGGACCTCCTGAAACTGAGAAGCTTCTGTAAAGCAAAGTACACAATCAATAAGACAAAAAGTCAGCATGCTAAATAGGAAAATATCTTCACCAACCCCATATCAGACAAAAGACCGATCTCCAAAATATATAAAGGACTCAAAAAATTAGACATCAAAATTCTAAATAACCCAGTTAAAAAATGGAGTACAGAACTAAATAGAGAATTCTCTACAGAAGAATCTCAAATGGCTGAAAAGACACTTAAGGGAATGCTTAATATCCTTAGCCATCAGAGAAATGGAAATCAAAACAACTCTGAGATATAATCTTACACCTGTCAGAATGGCTAGGATCAAAAATACCAATGGTAGCTTATGCTGGAGAGGATGTAGAGTAAGGGGAACACTCATCCAATGTTGGTAGGAATGCAAATTTGTAAACCACTGTTATTGTTCAAACGTGTACAATCAGTATGGCAGTTTCTCAGAAAATTCAGAATCAGCCTACCTCAGCATCTAGCAATACCAGGCTTTGGCATATACTCAAAATATGGTCAATCGAACTACAAAGACATTTATTCAACTATATTTATAGCAGAATCATTAGCAATAGCCAGGACCTGTAAACAACCTAGATGTCCCTCAACTGAAGGATTGATAAAGAAAATGTGGTACATTTACACATTATAGTACTACTCAGCAGTAAAAAACAATAACACCTTGAATTTTGTATGCAAATAGATAGAACTAGAAAGCACTATCCTGAGTGAGGTAACCCAGACCCCAAAAGGTGATTATGGTGTATACTCACTAATAAGTTGATATTAGCTATAAACAAAGGATATTGAGCCTATAGTTCATGATCCTAGAGAAACTAAGTAATAAGGTGAACCCTTAGAAAAACATATATAGATGCACATGGAAAGCTGAAATAGACAAGATTGCTTGACAAAATTGGGAGTACTTGGTTGGGGGCAGAAGGGGGTGCTAGGGCAAGAGGGGAGTACAAGGGGAAGGGGGAGGAGAAGTTGAGGGAATGGGATAGTCGAGATGGAGGTACAACAGAGATAAGAGCAAGAAAAGAGATATCTTGATTGTGTGAGCTATTATGTGGTTAACATAAACCTGGCTCTAGAGAAATTCCCAGGAATCCACAAGGATGACCCCAGCTAATACCCTAAGCAATAGAGGACAGGGTGCCCAAACTGGGCCTTGATCTGTAGTTAGACTGATGAATATCTTAAATATCACCATAGAACCTTCACAGTACAACTGAGGGAAAATGAGGCAGACATCTGCAGTGAACTGGGCTGAGCTCAGAAAGTTCAGATGAAGAGTGGGAGGAGTGAGAATATCAGCAAAGAGGTCAAGACCATAATGAGGACACCCAATGAATTAGTTTACCTGAGCTAATGGGATCTCACCAAGTACAGCTACACAGGGAAGGAATCAGTATATAACCAAACTAGCCCCTGAAATATGGGTGACAGTTGTATGGCTAGGGCAGACTACAGGGCCATTGGCAGTGGCACCAGGATTTATCCCTACTGCTTTTACTGAATTTTTTGGAAACCCGTTCTCTTTGGAGGGATACCTTGTTCAGCCTAGATATGGTAGGGAGGGCCTTGGACCTTCCCCAAAAACATGTACTCTCTGAGGAAAAAGTGAGGGTGGGGTTGCAGGGAAGGTGAATAGATATGTGGGAGTAGTAACTGGGATTGTTATGTAAAATGAAAAAGATGCTTGTTTTCTTTTTTAAAAAATAAAATAAAAAATGTAAGGAATAATCCAAAATAAAGAATAATAGTCATCTATAATAGTCAAACTTATAGTCATGTTAGGCATATATTTTCAAAACCATGCTCAGATATATTTGGATAGACAAACAGTCTTCAAACACTTGAAATACTTATAGAATATGGCATTTAATATGCTTAATAACCTAAGACTTTTCATGACAGGGAGACACAGCTTATCCTGGTAACATCAGTTTACTTCAAAGGTCGATGATGGGCATTGAAGAACCTCTGTGTGGAGTTTGTTTACTTTATGGCAAAAGCTATTGATTTGGACAAAAATGTGCTCTTGTCTCAATTGCTGCCAATATATTACCTTACCTGGATCAGTAGTATGCAAGAAAGGTGAGTGATGAACTCTTCCAAAACAAAATATGGCAATCCTTCAGAATTCTCTGCTAAACAGAAAAGTCTGTCAAATATTCTAGGCCTGTAAGACAGAGTTCAATGCCTCAACATTGCAGAGGAACTTTCGGTGAACATCTAGGCACTCTGATGTTCCCTTCATTAGGGAACATTTCCTCTTTTTGGAGTCTTTAATTCAGTTATAGGATAAATTGTTAAACTTATAGTTCTTCTTAGTTATGTAAGAAAGCAAATTAGGTATGTAAGTTTGAACTCACAAAGATAGGAAAGATTACCAAATATTTACTCTGATTTTGCCAAGTACAAATGGATTGGATATTAAGACTGTTATTCTTACTTGATAACTGTTTTTTGTATATAATTTTACTATGTTAAAATTAAAATATTTCTTTTTTAATTAGAAGAATAGAGGTAAATGCTGTGGAACAATCTTTGTACACTATAAATATACATTGTTCTTACTTTTTAATAAAAAGCTGATTGGCTCGTAGCCAGGCAGGATAACCAAACTAAGAATGCTGGAATGGGAAAGCCAGAGTCAGAGAACTGGCCAGCCAGATGCAGAATGAATTGGACACACAAAGTGGGTTAGAAGTGAAAGCCATGAGTACCACATATATTAATAGAAATGGCTTAAGCTGTAAGAACTAGTAAGTAACAAGCATGAGCTCTCAGTCATGTGTTTGCAATTAATATTAAGTTTCGGAATGTTTATTTGGGACTAGGAGGCTTGACTGGAAACTCTGACAACAGAAAGGGCACAGGATGTGCTTGGTGTTTAGGGTCTGGAGGTTGGGGCTATTCAGCTGGGAGGCCAGTCACTTGCCTGATCTTCCCACTGTTGTGGGCTGTACCTGTCTTGTGTTTATGTTTTAAGGGCTGACCACTTGGCAATAGGCAACCAATTGTTTTGTCCTTCTGTGGGGAAGAACACATCTCCTGCTCTCAGCTCTCCTCAGTTGCCTAGACTTTTTAATATAGGGCTGTGGTCTCAGGATTTTCTGTGTCTTGCTTGGCATGCTAATTGGTGTCCTTCTTACTCAACACACATTTGACTGACAATTTTGGTGAAAATATATGGATATTGCTTCTGATATTACTAGGATACATAATCTCATAGCAAACCTCCTGATCTTGTTCTTAGAAAATATCTGCCCTTTATCCTGTAATATTTCCCGAGACTTAGGTGCAGAAATGTTTTCAAAAACCTTTTTAATGAGGAACAATAAGCCCACGTATTTTCAAGTTAAGAGATTGGAATACATGTCATTTATTTTGTTATGAAAGTATATGTGCATTTAAATAATTTTGTTTTTAACAGTATATAATTATATTATATACTCAAATGGAAAGACATGAATGGGTAGAAAGAGTGAAATGTATGCATTAAAATGCTAATCTGTGTGACTGAAGCAATTTTTATATACTTTCCTTGCCTTAAACATTTTTCTGACAGTTTATTACAGTAAGCCACATTAAATTTGCTGATTTTATATGTGAGAAAAGCATTCATACTGGAAATACTATGTGGTGCAAAACATTTATTTTCAGTGGAAGAAGGTATGAAAGAATTAATTTCATCATTGATTGAATCTAAATTAGTAAATGCTGGTTTAAAATGAAAATGATATGAGAACACTTGAGAATTGTCATAAAGGTGAGTAAAATCCATGCTAATATATATGTGATAATAAAAAATTTTCCTAAAATTATAATATGATTATTAATTGAAGATAAATAAAGATGGCAAGCCAATTGCATCTAAAAATATCTAAAGAATATCAGTAGAGAAAACACATTTACTTATAACTGACCTTCAATATTTGGGTTTTAGAGAGCAAGCAAACCTGTGTATGACTAGTTAAAATAGGTTTGCTAGGAATAATTAGCTGAGTAATAAACAATGCCCAGCAGATTGACTTAATCCTACTGGGAATTTTTGGTAACACAGAGGGAGTTTTAGTATTGAAGATGATAATAAATAAATATCCCCTACAAACCACTTTTGATAAAGGAAATTTACCCGAGAAGGACAGTTGTCCCTGACACCCTTGCTCCTGAAGCTACAGTATTTTCTTGGAGATATAAGCTTCTTGGCATCTATGCCTGTAGCTATTCTCATGGGAATTTGGTGAGAAAAATTATTTTATTGTCATCTTTAAGTGTTCAAATATTTAATCACCAAAAATTTCTCATAATGTGTCAATACTTGTGTGAAAAGCATCACGTAGAAATATGTTTTATGGGAATTATTTTTTAATAAATATGACACACAACAGTCCTAGAGAGCTAAATTAAATATTTTATTATTTTGTTCACTTTCTCTAAATCCCTGCTGATTCACAGCTATGGTTTGTATGCAATCATGTTACTTTATAAGAGTCCATGTGGTAGATTTTTATGCTTTGATTCTTATTAAGTAAAATTCTTTTTTATGACTTTTACTTTTAAAATTTCCATAGTCAAGATGAATTATAGTTAATGGAATCACAAGACTTTGTGACTATTTATGGCATCTATGCCTACTTCCTCACCTGGTCATCAAATCCTTGGGAATACTGGGAATATGAAGAAAGAAAGAGTCCCTTTCAGCAACAGCATCTGTTTCATGCTAAATGCTTGGAAAATATAAAGCAAAGATTATGTTATGCTTTTTGAGATTTGACAGTGGAATATGAGATTTGACAATGGAGCATTTAATAAATTTCACAAACATACCTATGTCATTGTATTTCAGCATCCAATAAAGCACCATGCAAAATTTCTCCTTAATGTTCCCAGTAAATATGGAGGTGAATGAATTCCACACAGTGTTTTTTTTTATTTAGTTGGAACAACTGGCAAAAAGTCCTGTGTGAAGCTTTTTGTACAGTATTTCAGTTCTACATAGTTTTATTACAAGACGATTTCCTGCCTATACCTTTAAAAAGATCTCCTTTCCCACTCCTTTAAAAAGTAAAGCAGATGATTTGAAAAAGCAAAACAAAACAGTTTTTTCAAAGCACAGATTTGGGCATGGAGCTGCTACGTAATTCTATATGACTACTAAGATTCAAAGATGTAAAAGTCCATGTTGGTATGAAACCCATTGGTCTGGACTTGTCTTAATATTCCATGGCTATTCTATTCATTGGAAGTTTCAACCCCCAAATCTGATAGTTCTAGTGATCCGCTCCAATTTCATATCAACAATACAGTGATGCAAGCATACCAACGACCTTGTGCCCAGAATGTGAATATTATCTTTACTGAAACATAGCAATGTGGTCCTAATTGAATGCTCACCCTGCTGTATTCTAGGCTCTGGCACCACTGTCTTGACTGATTAGACTCATGGGTATATGTGACATTATACTTTTCTGCCTTGCATGTTACTTCCGAGGTCATTGTAAGTCAGGTAATTTCATATTTTACCTAATTGACTCTTTTTTATATAAAACATAGTTTTTATCACTTATGCTGAATGAAGATATTGGAGATACTTTGCCATCCATTCTATGGAGATGTGTTCTGTGATGTTAAGCAGCATTTTTAGTTTCACAATCTTTCTCAAAGAAATCAAAGGGTCAGGAAACATTGCAACATTGTTTAAATCTCTTTAAAATTATGGAGAACTGAAATCTTAAAAGACATTCTTAATTAATGGGACAAATTTCAACACAGGCATGTTAATATTTTATTTATGAGATCTAACATCAATATGTAAACAAGTTATTTACACTTGGGTGTATGTGGGTTTTAATTTAAAATGAAAGTGATTTTTAACATTGTTGATTAAGATATGAGTAACAGGTTCTTTATTGCAATCTAAAAATAATATTATTTTAATTATGTTGTCTTTAATCCCATGAGGAAATAAATGAAAGCTTCTTTACATGTATTTTGCTGAAAAAAGCCCCACAGAAATTTGTATTTAATATTTGTGGTTGTTCTTATAAATATACACTCAGATAGCATATATGAAAAGCATAAAAGGGCAGAAATATACTAAATTACTGACTTACTACTTGACCTGTTTATGTCTTAGAATGATAGCCACACAAATATAGCTACTACCAAATGCACAGCTCATTTCCATTCTATATAAGTATACTTGAATGATATATATGAAAAGAGAGTAGAATGATACCATTTGAAAGGTGAAGGGAAACATCAGAAGAGAGAGAAAAAACTGGAGAGTGTCACCATGTACAAAATCCATTGTAACAATGAGGATGTCATTATGTAAAGCAAGACTTCATACAATGAGACTTTCAATTTGAGCTTGATTTTGAAGCATTTTATATTTTGGTTGTGAACCTAGCCTTTAACAACTGAGCCCTTGCTTCAGCCCTTAAAATATTTTAGTATAAAGTATATTTTGAATTTTTATCATTCTAATTATTGTATAAAATTTATATATTAGAAATGTATTTAAATTAAAGATAATCTAAATATACATTAAATTATACATAATTTATAATGATTTAGGGAATTGTGCATAATGCCAGGGAAATCAATGTCTATGGCCTTTTCTGATAATTGTATGCTTGCAGATCAATACTGTTCAGGAAATTATTTTGATTTCAAAAAGGCTTAAAAAGCAAAAAAGTACACCATTTTCTTGTTTATTAAGGTGATTTTACCATGTACAATGTGGACTATAATATCATCCTATTCTTATTGAGTCTTGGCTATGTTTTCTTTGTTTCATCTCTCATTGCAGTGAGCAGCCTGAGTGGGTGTGATGAAAGGAAACAGGACCCTGCTGACTGAGTTTGTCCTCAGAGGACTAACAGATCGTCCAGAGCTCCAAATCCCCTTCTTTCTGGTGTTTTTCTTCATCTATGTTACCACCATGATGGGCAACCTTGGCTTAATCTTTCTCATCTGGAAGGATCCCCATCTTCACACTCCTATGTACATTTTCCTTGGACATTTAGCCTTTGCTGATGGTTGTATTTCAACCACAGTGACTCCAAAAATGCTTATGACATTTTTGTATAAAAATGTCATGATATCTCTGGGTGAGTGTTTTGCCCAGTATTACTTTTTTTGTATCAGTGCAACTACCGAAATCTTTCTTCTCGTAGGAATGGCCTATGACCGTTATGTAGCCATATGCAACCCTCTGCACTATGCAGTTGTGATGTCCAAAAAACTCTGCACTGTGTTAGTAAGTATGTCATACATAATTGGTTTTGTAAACTGTGGCCTTAATGTAGGGTTATTATTTAGATTGACTTTCTGTAAGTCCAACATAATTGACCATTTCTACTGTGAAATCTTGCCACTGTATACACTCTCTTGCACTGATCCATCACTTAATACATTGATCATTTTTATTTGTGCTTCTTCCATACAAATTAGCACCTCTGTGACCATTGTAGTCTCTTATGCCCGTGTCCTATTTGCTGTCCTGAACATGAAGTCTAAAATGGGCAGAAAGAAAGCCTTCTTCACCTGCAGTGCCCACCTGCTCTCTGTCTCTTTGTTCTATGGCACTCTCCTCTTCATGTATGTGAGCCATGGGTCTGGACCAAGTAAAACCCAGGATAAAATGTATTCACTGTTCTACACAGTTATGATTCCTCTGCTAAACCCCTTTATTTATAGCTTAAGAAACAAGGAAGTTTTAGGTGCTCTGAAAAAAGTTGTAAAATGATAATCAAAAATGTAAAAGTTGGTTTTACTACTTATTCCTTTCTTTTGCAATGCACCATGATATTTGATATTTGTGTGGCACATAATTGAAATATTACATATTATTATATAAAATATAAATATAGACTGTTAAAGGCTGTCTTAGTAATATGATTGTAAAATAAGTAAGAAGGACTAAAATTAATCCCTGTTATTTGTGATTTGAAATTCATACTCACCGTAAAAACTATTACATTAATTTCTTCTTCTTTAGATTAACAAGCTCTGTCAAAAAAGTTGTCAATAAAAATGATAAATTTTATATTAAATATTTTGACGTTATTTTTTAAACCGATAGCACATATAGGCTTTGCAAATGATTTGTTTAAAACATATTTTCCACTTTTAAATTATTCTTGAGGAATGTACGTTCAAATCATTTAGCTATCTGTAATTATATATTAACAGGACATAAGTAAATATTATTTATGCAATTTGTGACAAGGAATAATACCGAAACTCTTACTTGGTAATTTCTTGAGTTTTAGAGTAATCTAAAAGAGATAAATATTCATGCTACATTCACTTAAAGTTCTCAAAGTATTAAAAATGAAAATGAGCATTTTTTATGGAGCATATAAGACAATTTTAAATTCTTACAATTTTTCTGTCTTTTTGATGGCTTGGCTTATCTTTTGATTTCACTTATTTCTTTGGCTCTGCATCAGACATCTGGTAGCATCAACTGAATAAAAACTCCCAATGACTGTCATTAGGAGCCATTCTTGACGGGACTTTTTATAATCCTTCTGGGTGTTGAAATAATATAAGAAAGAGGAAAACAAGTTGAACAGTGTCAATTTTAAACACCACAACACAGAATATATAATATCATTACTATAGCACTTACACAGACTTTTGAAGGGAAAACAGAAACACTGTTATACAGTGAATGTGAAAAGGCCCCAGAGGCTCTCATATTGGGCACTTAGTTTCCATCTTGTGTCACTGTTTGGAAGGTTATGTAATTTTTTTGGAGGTACCCACCCATCAACGAATCCAACGAGTGAAAATGCAAATAGGTATGAAACCAGAGACCCTAATCTCAAAGAAGAAATAAGTTTATTTGATCCTGGTAAGCACCTGCCTAGCAGAATGCTTCCTCAGAATCTAAGAAGCTAATGTAATTGTGGTGCAAGGGTACAAAATGCATCTAATGCTGGCTGCAGGATTTGCCAACATAGCCCCTGTGGTATTATCTTTGATGGAATGAAAGTTGCAAGATTGAGGGGTTTCATAGCAAGCATCACTGTCCAGACAACATGTGTCAGGTTCAGAATCCATGCAAGGTGGTTCTGAGAGCACTTTGTGGGAAGTTATGAAGGCAAAGCAGTGGAGATCCCGGTGAGTAGGAGGTGCAAGAACCATGAGATGTCTGCTGAGGACAGCTGCACACATCAGTTCAAGTTGACACAGCACAGTGGTTGTATGTGCCATGGGCAGCGGAGTTGCAGAGATGAGGCCTTCAAGCCCTTTGCTGCTGAGATGATTCCTTTTCATGTCATGGACTGGACATGGAGCTGCAGCATTTGATGTTAGTCCTCCTGAATACTGTTCTTACTTTGGTCCAGTGTGTCCTCTATGTTTGTTTTCTTTTTGCTGGAATGGAAATGATGGCACTGTGTCACTGAATGATAGAAGTAGAAAACTTAAAAATTTTATTTACTGCGGCAGTATCATGATTTAGAGGTGACCTTGTGTCTGTCATTATTTAGGGAATCTACTTTGAAACTTTTGACTTTTGGATGGTACTGGGAATGATTAAGACAATGAGGCTTTAAAAGTTATGCTGAGTTTTCTATGCTTGAAATGGGAACCATTAGCAAATGCAACCATGCCTGGGATTCTTTCATTTGAATGGGAAATATTCGCCCTGGGGTCCTTGGTTTGAATGTTTGGTCCAGTTGTTATTTGGAAAGGTCATTGAACTTTTAGGATGTGCAGACTTTGCTGGAAAAAGTTGTTCACTGGCAATAGGCTTTAGAGTCTTTCTAGCCTGGCCCTACACTCTGTTATTGCTCTGTTTCCTTATTCTGGGAGCAATGTGCCAGCCGCTTCAAATTACTGTTGCATTGACCTTCCTGCCATGAAGGACTGTTTCTTTATGGCACTGTGAACCCAAAACTATGCTTTCTCTCTGAATTTTATGATTTAGGGTATGCTGTTATACAAGAGAAATGTAACTTAGGTGCTTTCATGGAAAAAGAGTGACTCTTGAAAATAAATGACTCAGATGTAACCTTGTAAATGGTAATTTGTAAACACTGGAGATGCCATAGTGTTAGCTGATATCATCTCAAAGTGGTATTGAGTAAGGATGGAAACATGTGAAACTTAATGTTGCTGTCTGAGGCATTCAGCTGAGAAATGTTAAAATTATCATTAAAAATGAGAACAATCTCCTTATGACAGAGTAGCCTGGCTGGTATTTTCCCTTCATTTACTTCATAAATGACTGTCTGTTCTTTTTCTCCATGTCTACTTAAAGGTGGAGTGAAAGTTGTTTTGGATAGAGTTAAATTAAATTTCCAATGAATAGCACATATCTCATAATTTACTCCCCAAAAGAGGAATATTGCAAAAGAAACGAGCAGCATTACTTATGAAAATGTAAAACAAACACTAATGTAGGAGGATGCCGCTTGTTCGTCTCGGCCACCCAGAACCAAAATAACCACACAAAACTATATTAATTAAAAACACTGCTTGTCCCATTTGCTCTAGCTTCTTATTGGCTAACTCTTACATCTTAATTTAACTCATTTCTATTAATCTGTATATCATCATGAGGTTGTGGGCTACCAGCAAAGTTTCAGCATGTCTATCTCTGGCGGCAGCTCCATGGTGTCTACCCTTCTTTCTCCCAGCATTGTGTTTAGTTTTCCTTGCCTAGTTCTTTTCTTCCCTGCCATAGACTCAAGCAGTTCTTTATTCATTTACCTATAAAAGCAACACATAGGCAGAAAAACCTCCCACACCATTTCCCCTTTTCTGTTTAAACAAAAAGGAAGGCTTGAACTTTAGCATAGTAAAATTACATATAACAAAACTGGGATCAAATAAGAATTACAATTACAATATTTATATCTCCTTTATCTTTTATCCTAGCTAAGGAAAACTGTAACTATAATTATAAATTCATCAACTCCATCAAAGACTCCAGAAGGACATAATATTACCTAAATAAACAAGAAGTGCATTGTAAGCAGCTTCCAAAACTCTAGAATTGACAGAGACATCTCCCTACCTAGACAATCACCCAAAGTTCTTCTGTACTATTGGGGCATCCATTTTCAGCCTACAGGCCCATAGTATCTGGTAGACTTTTCCATGAAGCAGAAAATTTTAAAGACAGTTCCGTCTATATTCGCAGTTTGACAGTCACTTTCTTCTGTATCCTACAGAATGTCTAGTAGAGTCTTTTATGAAGCAGGAACCCCGGAGGACAGTCTCACCTTTAGGCAAGTTCAGTAGTCATTTCTCTGTGGATCCTGCCTGTCCAGTTCATCTAACATACTCCATAAGGACCCTTTTTGATGCCCATCTTCCTCTTGAAGTAGATTGGTGCTGCCAGGAGCAGATGTGTCTCACTGGCATGAAAAGTCCTAAATTTTTAAAACATTAAGTGCCATATTCTGAAGGTCTCTGAAAGATTTGAAAAATACCTATATAACTGAAATATATATATATTTCTTGAAAATCTAGTATGACTACAAGCTTGACAATTATAGGTTGTTTCCTAATTTTCTGAGAAATCAACATACTGACATCCAAAGGGGCTGTACCAGCTTGCATTCAGCCCAGCAATTCAGGAGTGTTCCCTTTACAACACAACCTCTCCAGCATATGGTGTCATCAGTGTTTTTGATCTTGGCTATTCTTACAGGTGTAAGATGGAATCTCAGAGATGTTTTGATTTACATTTCTCTGATGACTAAGGATGTTGAACATTTCCTTAAGTGTTTTTAAGCCATTTTAGATTCCTCTGCTTAGAGTTCTCTATTTAGGTCTATAATCCATTTTTTAATTGGATTATTTGTTCTTCTGATGACCAATTTCTTAAGTTCTTTGTATATTTTGGAGATCAGACCTTTGTCTGATATGGGGTTAGTGAAGATCTTTTCCCATTCTGTAGGTTGTCACTTTGTCTTGTTGACTGTGTCCTTTGGTTTACAGAAGCTTTTCAGTTTCAGGAGGTTCCATTTATTAATTGTTTCTCTCAGTTTCTGTGCTACTGGGTTTATATTTAGGAAGTGTACTTCTCACTTTCTCTTCTATGAGGTTCAGTGTGGCTGACTTTATGTTGAGGTCTTTGAGCCATTTGAACTGGAGTTTTGTACATGGTAATAGATAAGGATCTATTTTCATTCTTCTTTCTACATGCTGATATCCAGTATATCCAGTTATGCCAGCACCTTTTGTTAAACAAGTTCATTTTTTAAGAGCTAGTTAGAAGCAAACCTAAGCTAAGGCCTAGCTTTCATAATTAAGTATTAGAAGTCTCTCTGTCATTATTCAGGAACAGTCAGTCCAAAGAATGATCAGGTACATATAATGTTTATTTTATGTACTTTTTCAGGCTGATCATTGCACTAGACAACCAGTTTGTGTGTCTTTACCACATCTCCTGCTCTCAGCTCTCCAGAGAAGACAATATTTCTTTATATAGGGCTGAGGTCTCATGGGCTTTCATGGATCTTGTTTTGCATTTTCATTGGCGTTATTCTTATGCAATACAAATTTTCCAGCAATGTTGGTGAGAATTTTTGAATGTTTCTTCTGACAGTCCTAGGAGACATACCTCATAGCAAATGTTCTGACACTCTAGCTTCTAAAAAATATCTGCCTTTCTCCTACAATGTTCCTTGAGGTTTATTTTAAGTGTGGAAATGCATTCATAAAGCTTCTATTATGAGGAAAAATAAGCCCATATGGTGTAGTACAGTGGTCTGTGTTCTGTCAATTATATTTTAAATAAACGCTGATTGGGTAGTAGTCAGGCAGGAAGTATAGGCAGGACAACCAGACAGGAAGTAGAAGCGGGTCAATGAGAACAGGAGAATTCTTGGAAGATGAAACCTATTCCTCTGCAGTCCTGCCCAGACACAGGAGAAGAAGATGTGACTGCCTCACTGAAAAAGGCACTGATCCATGTGGCTAACATAGATAAGAATAATGGGTTAATGTAAGTTATAAGAGTTAATAAGAAGCCTGAGTTACTGGGCCAATCATTTTATGATTAATGTAGACCACTGTGTGATTTCTTTGGGACTTAATGATTGCTGGAACCGGGCAGGACAGAAACCCTGTCAACACCCATAAATTTTCAAGTTAGGAGATTAGAAAATATGTCACTTGTTTTTAAAGAAAGTATAAGAATATTCACATCCTTTTGATTCTGACAGTATTTATGAATATATATATACAAGTGGAAACATATGAATGGATAGGAGGGAGATGAATACAAAAAAACGCTACCAGCATTCACCAGTAATCAGTGTGTTTGAAGAAATTTGTTCTCTTTATGTCTTATGTATTTTCATTGCTTTAAATGCTTATCTGATATTGATTTCAGTAAGCCACTTCAAATTTGCTCCTTTTATATTTGAGTAATGCATTCATATTGAAAATATCATGTTTAAATAAAATTTATTCTTATGTGAAGGATGCAAAACAATATATTTCATATTTATTGAATTTGAAATAGTAAATTTTGTTTTAATATGCAAATTCTAGGAGAACACTTGAAATTGCCATAATGGTAAGTAATATCTATATTAAAATATAATGTATATACTTAGGAAAACAAAAATTTTTTCTGAGCATAATATTATTATTGATTGAAGAATTAGTAAGATGGTAAGTTAATAGCTTCTAAAATATCTAAAGAATGTGAGTGGAACTAATAAACTTATTTATAACTGACCTTTACTATTTGGGTTTTAGAAAGCTAGAAAGCCTATGTAAGACCAACTACAATAGGTTTGTTAGCAATAATTATCTGAGTAATGAACAATGCCCAACAGATTGATTTTATTCTATAGGGAGTTTTTCATAGCATTCAGGGAGTTTTACTATTGGATTTAAAAATAGTATTGAAGGTAATAAGAAATAAATATCCTTTAGAGTTTGTTTTTTTAAAAAAAATTAACCTGAGAAGAACAATTGTTACTGACACTCTTGGTGCTGAGGCCTGAGTATCTTCATGAAGAAAAATGCTTCATGGCATCTATGCTTGTAGCTATTTTCATAAGAATTTGGTGAGAAAAATAATTTTATTTTCATCTTTAATGGTCCAACCCCTTAACTGGAAAAAGTTTATTATAATGTGTCAATATTTGCATAAAAATTATCATGTGGAACTATCTTTTAAGGAAATTTTCTAACAAATGTGACATACAATGGTCCTGAAAGGCTAAATGAAATACTTTTTTTTACATTTTCTCAATTCCTACTGACACACATTTGTGATTTTATACATCCAAGATTTGTGCTCAGTCATGTGATTTTATGAAATTCCATGTGGTCAACTGTTCTGATTTGATCCGTTATAAGTAAAATTACCCTTTCTGATTTTACTTTTGTAATTGCCATAGTCAAGATAAATTCTGTTTCCTGGAGTCACAGGATTATATGGCTTCTTATGGCCTCTATGTTATCTTCCTCACCTGGTCATTGGATTTCTTGGGAATCTGGGAAACATAAAGAAATGAACGGTCTCCAATAGCAACTGCATATTATTTATGTTAAATTTTCAGAAAACATAAAAGACAGATCATCTTATGTTTTCTGAGATTTGAGAATGGAATATTTAATAAATTTCACAAACATACCTGCATTTATACTATTGTGTTTCAGCATCCAATAAAGTCCATGCAAATTTTCTCTTTCAAAATTTCCAGAAAATATAGAGGTGAACAAATTTCACAGAATAGGTTATATGTCTATTTGGAAGAAAATGTCTCCTGTGCAAATTTCTGAATAATATTTCAGTTCTACACATTTTCATTGCCTGAAGGTTATTTCTTCCCTATTCCTTTAAGAAGATCTCCTTTACCACTTCTTTGAAAATAATGCAGATGATTGAAGAAAAATAGTCTATTCAAAGTACATATTCTGGACTGAAGGTGTTAGATAATTCCATTTGACTAAGATTTAAGTTCAGCTTGGTAGGAAATCCATTGTGTTGGACGTGTCTTAATACTTCATGGCTATACTATTCAATAGATGTTTAGACCCTGAAGCCTGATATTTCTAGAGATCTGCTCCAATTTTAGATCAACAATACAGTGATGCAAACAAAAAAACAACCTTATGCCCAGAACTGTGCATATTAGCATTACAGAAACATTGTAAAGCGATCCCAACTTGAATGTTCTCCGTTCTGTATTCTAGGATCTGGCACCACTGACCTAACTGATTAGACTCATGGGTACATGTGACTTTGAGAAAATTTCTGCCTTGCATGTTATTTCTGTGGTCATTATAAGGTAGGTAGTTCCATGATATACTTACTTGATTCTTTATATAGATGTAACGTTTATTACTTATGCCAATGCAGATATTGCAAACACTGGCCATTGACTCTACAGTGACGTGTTCCGCAATGTTACACAGCACCTTTACTTTCACAATTTCTCTCAAGGAAATATCAGTGTCAGGAAACACAGTGACATTGTTAAAATTGCTTTAAATGCTTTTACAAATGAAATACTAAAGCATTCAAAATTTACTGGGCAACTTTTAATGTTTTTGCATTTTTGCAAAATTATATTTCTTAGATCTATCATTAATACATAAAAAGTTGTGTATACATGTGTGTTTATGTGTTTTATCTTAAAATAAAGTATTTGTTACATCATAGATTAACACAGAGTTACAGGCTTATTGTCAGAAACAAAAATCATAATTTTTTCAGATGTCTGTAAACCCATAAAGAAATGAATAATGTTTATTTGCATATATTTTGTTGAAAACAAATGAGAAACTATACTGAATATTTATGGTTGCCTTTAATAAATGTATAACCAGGTAACATATTTGAAAAGGATAGAAGAAGCAGAATATTTTAAGTTACTTTATTATTATGTGGCATATTCATATCTTAGAATATTACTACTTAGGATATGACACAGATATAACTCTACCAAATACAAGAATAACTAATACTAATTTAATGAGATACAAGAACATTTGAAAGGTTTTTGTGAAAAGAAAGTAGAATGATGCCATCTGAGAAAACAAAAAGAAACATCAGATGATGAAGAGCAACCTGGAGAGTGTCAGCATGTTCAATACCCAGTATAGTTGAGAATAAAAATATTATGTAAAATAATACTTCATATAATGTGAATTTTCAACTTAAGCTTGTTTCTAAAACATTTTAGCATAAAATATATCTTGCATTTTCCTCATTCTAAATTTGTATTAAAATTATATATTGTAATTAAATAAAGCAAAGTATAAATATATATTAAATTAAAATTAATTTATAGTTATTTAAGGCAATATGCTTAATGTGAGGTAAAATGATGTCTGTGGCCTTCTTCGTTACCTTTCAGATAATTGTGTGTTACAAAATATATACAGAAAAATTGCTTAGAAAATGCTTCCTATGTCAGGAAAGATACAAAAGTAGAAAGAATACTCTTTGTTCTTATTTACTAAGGAGCATTTGGCATTTACTAATGTTGACTATAATATGATATTATTCTTATTTTATCTTGGTCATGTTTTCTTTGTCTCATCTCTTTACAGTGAGCATCCTGAGCAGGTGTGATGGAAGGAAACAGGACCCACCTGACTGAGTTTTTTCTCAGAGGAATAACAGATCGTCCAGAGCTGCAAGTCGCCCTGTTCCTGGTGTTCTTCTCCATCTATGTCATCACCATGATGAGCAACCTTGGCTTAATCTTTCTCATCTGGAAGGATTCTCATCTTCATACTCCCATGTACATTTTCCTTGGAAATTTAGCCTTTACTGATGCCTGTACTTCATCCTCTGTGACTCCAAAAATGCTTATGAAATTTCTAAATAAGATAGACATGATATCCCTGGCTGAGTGTTCTGCCCAATATTACTTTTTTTGTTTCAGTGCAACCACAGAAGTTTTCCTATTGGTTGCTATGGCCTATGACCGCTATGTAGCCATATGCAACCCTCTGCACTATGCAGTTGTGATGTCCAAAAGACTCTGCACTGTGTTATTAAGTATGTCATATATAATTGGTTTCCTAAATCCTGCAGTTCTTATAGGACTATTATCCAGATTAACATTCTGTAGGTCAAATATTATTGATCATTTCTACTGTGAAATCTTGCCACTGTATACACTCTCTTGCACTGATCCATCACTTAATGCATTGGTGACTTTTATTATTGCTTCTTCCATACAAATCAGCACCTCTGTGACCATTGTAGTCTCTTATGCCCGTGTCCTATTTGCTATCCTGAACATGAAGTCTAAGAAGGGCAGAAAGAAAGCCTTCTTCACCTGCAGTGCCCACCTGCTCTCTGTCTCTTTGTTCTATGGCACTCTCCTCTTCATGTATGTGAGTCCTGGGTCTGGACCAGGTAAAACCCAGGATAAAATGTATTCAATGTTCTACACAATTGTGATTCCTCTGCTAAATCCTTTTATTTACAGTTTAAGAAACAAGGAAGTTTTAGGTGCTCTGAAAAGAATTATAAAATGATAATCATTTGAATATCACTTTAAATTTTTTGTATCACCTTTCCTCTCTTTTAGCAATGCATCATAAAATTTGATTCTGTGTTTTGCACATAATCAAAATTTTACATATTTTTACTTAAAGGAATAAAAGCTAGATTGTGAAAGTCTGTCTTAGTCACATTGTTATGAAATAGTTAATGAGGACATTAATAGCCAATCGCTGCCATTTGTTGTTTTGCAATTCAAGCTCTCTGTGAAAGTTTCTTCATTAAGTAATTAATTTTTTAATTAATACATTTTTAGTTTAAGATAAGTATTACAACTATTTGAGTTTATTTTTATCAAAAAGCAATTCAGAAGCATAAATGATTGGTTTAACACCTATTACTCCCCCCTAATCATTTTCTGATCAAAGTTCATTTAAATAATCTTTAGTTACATTACCTGTACATAGGTAAATAATCCTTATATATCTTATGACATGGAAGAATAACATGCAAGCACTTAAATGTAGATGCCTGACATTTAAGAGTAACCTCATAGAGAAAAATATTTATTTTACATCCATGGAAATTCTCAAAGTTAAAGTATTAAAAATCACAATAAACATTTTTTTTCATAAAACATAAGAGGAAACTAAATTTTTACAAATTTTCTGTCTTTTTACTGCCTATGCCTATCTCTGTTTTTCACATATTTTTGTGGCTCATCTGGATGCATCTTCTAGCCAAGATTTCCAAAGGCATTTGATTAGGAGTAAGATGAACAGATGTACTGTGCTTCTTGTCTTGAGCCACATGAAGTCAGTGGCATCATTCAGGAATATTCTTGTCATGACTAATATTTCTCTGGACGTTGAAACAATATGAGAAGTCAACAAGATGAACAGTATAAGATACAAAAACCACCATGTAGAATATATGAAAACATGACTATACTATTTACACAGACTTTTGAAGGGAAAAAGAGAAACATTGTTTTATAGTGAATGAGAAAAGACCCCAGAGGATCTCATATTGGGCATTTAGTTCCCATCTGGTGTCACTGTTTAGAAAGGCTATGGAATTCTTAGGAGATACAGTTCTGCTGGAGGAGGTATGTCAGCACAATCAGGCCTCGAGTTTCTATAGCCCCACCCCACTTCTTAGTTTGCTCCTCTTCCTGAGGGTTGTACAATGTGGCCACTGCTTTAGTCTTGGCCACAGGGACTGTTGTCTCTAGGAACTGCAAATCTTAATCCATGTTTACATTTTACATAAAGCAGTTCAGACAGAAGATCGCCACAAATCAGTGTTGTTGCTGTGATTGTTTTCATCTGTGGTTCTTAGGCCTTTGGAATTTCTTTATAATAAGAACATGAAGTAGTTTGAAACATTGGACAAGAGAAGCCCCTTCCTGCTACAAGCAGAGTTTAATATTCATTCAAATGGGAGTTTGGAATGTCAAGAGAAAAGAAAAATATGGATTTGAAGCCTGCCTACGCTGTTACAGATATGTTGTGAGTAAAGATGACCTAGAGGTATTCTGTGGCAGGTGCCTTGAGGGGAGAAAAAGCTCACCCATCAAAGAATCCAAAAAGTGAAAATGAAAATAGGTATGAAAACAGAGATCCTAATCTCAAAGAAGAAATATCTTTTTGATCTGCAACAGCCTAGCAGAATTTTTTCTCAGAATCTAAAAAGCTAATATAATTGTGGTGCAAGGGTACAGAATGCATCTAATGCTGGCTGCAGGACTTGACATCATTTTCCTTGTGGTACTATCTTTGATGGAATGAAAGTTGCAAGATTGAGGGGTTTCATAGCAAGCATCACTTTCCAGACAACGTGTCAGGTTCAGAATCCTTGCAAGGCAAAGCATTGGAGACCCCTGTGAGAAGGAGGTGCCAGAACCATGGGATATCAACTGAGGACAGCTGCACACATGGAATCGAGTTGGCACAGCACAGTGGTTGTATGTGCCACAGGCAGTGGAGTTGCAGTGATGAGGCCTTTAAGCCTGTTGTTGCTGAGATGATTCCTTTTCATGTCATGGGCTGGACATGGAGCTGCAGCATTTGATGTTATCTCTCCTAGATACTGTACTTACTTTGGTCCAATGTGTCCTCTATGCTTCTTTTCTTCTTGTTCGAATGGAAATTATTTCTTTGTCGCTGCATGATTGAAGTAGAAAACGTTTAAAAATTTTATTATTGAGTCAGTGTCATGATTTAGAGGTGACCTTGTGTCTGTTATTATTTAGGGAATCTACTTTGAGATTTTTGACTTCTGTCTGGTACTGGGACTGATTAAGACAAAGAGGCTTTAAAAGTTATACTGAATTTTCATTGCATGAAATGGGCACCATTAGCAAATGGAACTGTGGCTGGAATTCTTTCGTTTGAATGGGAAATATTCACATGGGGTCCTCGATTTGAATCTTGGTCCAATTTTTGTTATTTGGAAAGGTCATGGAACTTTTAGGATGTGCAGATTTGCTGGAAAAAGTTGTTCACTGGCAATAGGCTTTAGAGTCTTTCTAGCCTGGCCCTACTCTTTGTTATTGCTCTGTTTCCTTATTCTGGGAGCAATGTGCCAGTTGCTTCAAATTACTGTTGCACTGACCTTCCTGCCATGAAGGAATGTATCATTATGGGTCTATGAACCCCAAACTATGCTTTCTCTCTGAATTTTATGGTTTAGGGTACTCTGTTTTACAACAGGAATGTGTCTTAGGTGCTTTCATAAAAAAAGAGACTCTTGAAAAAGAATGTCTCAAATGTAACCTTATGAATGGTATTTGTAAACACTGGAGATGCCATAGTGTTAGTTGATCAAATCCCAAAGTGGTATTGAGTAAAGACATGTGTTTTTTCAGGATTTGTAATATAAATGATAACATAACCCATAGAATCACTACAAAATTTTAAGAAAACATCCTTAACAATGAGAATACATTTGTCTGCAATGTTTTCAATTTTAGAACTTTAATATTAGAGATAGTCATAGAACTTTTCTGAGACTATAACTCATTGCACTATTTTTCTCCCTTCTTTCTTCCTCCCAAACACTCCCATATACCCCTTTCTACTCTCCTTCAGATTTATGATCTTTTCCAAAATTACTATTACACACACACACACACACACACACACACACACACACACACACACACACATATATATATGTACTGATATAAATACATAGTGTGTTACATAAATACATAGTGTATTGCTATAGCATACAGAACTGTTCAGTTGTGTAATTGTTTGGATAATATTTTTGTACACTGTGTGTAGATGTGTTTCTGTCCTTCCTCATGCACATAAGGCACATTCTGATTAATTTAATAGAGAGCTGAGTTGTCAATAGTTAGGCAGGAGAGGACATTATAGACTCCTGGAGAGAGATAGTAACTGTGGGAAAGAATTGGAGTTGGTAGAGATTCACTAGATAGATTTGGAGGAAGTCAGAATTATAGTATAGAAAAATGGTAATGAGCACATTGCAAAATGTATATCAACATAAATGGGTTAATTTTTTAACAGCTAGTTGTGAGCAAGCCTAGGCTAATGCCTAGCTTTTATAATCAATTAGAATTCTCCATGTCATTTATTCAAGAATAGGCAATCCAAAGAATGATCAGGTACATATAATGTTTATTTTATGTACTTATTCAAGGCTTATCATTTGCACTAGACAACCAGTTTGTGTGCCTTTTCCTGAGGAAGACCACATCTCCTGCTTTCAGCTTTCCACAGTAGACTATATATATATTTTTATATAGGGCTGAAGTCTCATGGGCTTTTATGGATCTTGTTGGGCCTTTTCATTAGTGTGATTCCTACTCAACTCATATTTGCCAGCAAAGTTGGAGAGAATTTTTGGATGTTTCTTATATTCTTCTGATTTGTGTGATAGGAGACACGCCTCCCAGCAAAATTTCTGATCCTCAAGCTCTTACAAAATATCTGCCAACAATGCTTCCTAACTTTAGGTGTGGGAATACATTTACAAATCTTTTATAATGAGGAAAAATAAGCCCACAAGAGCAGGCCTGAGGCAGCGAATTTCACAGGAGCAGGACTGAGCCAGTGACTTGGGCCAGAGCAGGCCTGAGGCAACAAATTCCACAGGAGTAGGACTGAGTCAGCTCCCTAGGCTAGAGCTGGCATGGGGCAGTGAACTTCCGCAAGAGCAGGACTGAGCTAGTGACCTAGACCAGAGCAGGTCTGAGGCAGTGAACTCCACAAAAGCAGGACTGAGCCAGTGACCTGGGCTGGAGTGGGCCTGGGACAGTGACCTCTGTGAGAACAGGGGGAACAGGAGCAGATCCAGACAATGGACATTTGTGGAAGCAGGATTGGGCCAGTGACCTCAGCCAGAACAGGCCTGAGGCAGTGAGCTCCACAAGAGCATGACTGAGCTAGTGATCTATCTGGAACAGGCCTGAGATGGCAAGCTCCACAAAAGCAGGATCAGATCCAGATCAGGGACATTTGCAGAGGCAGGACTGGGCCAGTGACCTGGGCTGGAAAAGACCTGAGATAGTGAATTCCATAGGAGCAGGTACAGGGGAGCAACTGCTGAGCAAGTGGGCTGCTGTGGGAACTCCTTCTGCTCCTTTGGCCAATAGCCTTTAAGATATCAGCCCACTGGGCATGGCCTCTTTAATTTTAAAAAGCGGCGGCAGCCCTCCACCTGCTTTCTTGCTTCCGGCTCCCGTTCAGACTGCTGGACTCTCTGTTACCTGTTTTCGATGAGAGGACTATGGTTTGGGACATTGATCTGTAAGTTTTTCCCCATCCAATAAATAACCCCTTTTAATAATAATTTCCAAACTGGTGTGGGATTGTTTTGCGGTATTATCTGGTGGCTCAACGTTTGGTTTTAAAACCACCCCCCACCTCCATCCCCATCCCCTGGCTTGGCTGCCTGCCACTGGCTCAGCTTCTTGCCACCAGCTCGGCTTGGCACGAGCCCTCCCCCAGCCGGGGCCTGTGCATGGAGTCAGCAGTTAAAAACTCCATGCCCCCCGGGATCCACGCTGCCTGCCTGGTTTGCTGACAGCCTAGGGTTTAGGCAGTGTGAGATAGGTTAAAACACTGAAAATTCCCTGGGGCAAAAACTCCTTGGGACATTCTGGCAGCTCAAATAGTATCGCATCAGCGGCTTTTGCAGCTCGACCCTTTATCCCAGTGGATGCTGCATAGGAACGGTTGACCAGCAGCGATGGAACCTCCACAGCAGCTGTGTCATGACCCCTCCATTGGGTGGGAGCTGCTATCCCCAGCAGAGCGGCAGGCGGATGCCCAGGGCTAGACACACTGTTTGCTAGTTCTGGGTTTCTGTTCCCTGTACCTGGTCTTTGGATTTCTTGCTCTGTGTATGGAATTCATTTCGCTACATTTAACTTCTTGAGACTCAAATTTTCCCCCAGTTTCTTAACAAGTATTAGGGTGGATTTTACCACAGGATCTATCCTGACACCTTTCCATTGATTCCAGTCGTGACTCGGAAACAGCTCCATTTGCTGGTTAACAGGTAAAATGGCAGGTTTTGTTTTAATGGGACTTTAGCCTTGACTTTTGCTGTCACTAAGGAACAAATCACACGAGGCCTCTATGACCTTGGAGGTACCTCAAATTACTGGTTATTAGGTCTCAGTTTTCTTCTCTATATTATATCATTATGGAAGTATATGGCATTGGTTGATAGGATTAATACCATTATAGGCAAAATTGACTCCTTATCTAAGGGTACTAGGAACTTACCTGAAAGGGTCCAGGCTGTTGAATTTGAATTTCAGAAGGTATCTCAGAGTTTTGATGAGGTAACCAACAAAATATACCTCCAGGATGACAACTTACATGATATCCAGGGGCAGTTCAAGGAGGAGATGTTATCTTTGAAAGGAAACATTAAGACCTTGGAATCACAGGTGAAGAATGGGAACCAGAAAATTGATGCCATAGGGAAATCACTTGAAACTTTTGCAGATTAGGAGATTCAGGCCTTATGTGAGACAATGATTAAGAGATTTGAGGAAATCATTGGAGGAGGTGAACCAGGTGAGAAGATACAAGGGCAGGATACAATGCCACCACCAGCTGTCAGAACTGGTTTACCCAGGGTTTTAGCGACATACCCTATAATTTATTCTGACAAAGCGCCAACTTCTAAAGGCTCAAAGGGAGCCAAAGAAGCTAGATGGATGCCAGTAGGAATGAATGACCTAAAAGTAATTAAACAAGCCAGCGTTAATTATGGCTTGCACTCGACATTTGTTAAGGAAATGATAAGAACTTGGCCTTCTAATGTCAGGGCTATATCCCATGATTTCTCCCAGTTAGCATCAGTGGTGTTAGAAGATGGACCTTCCTTGATGTTTGGAATTTATTTCAGAGAAGAATCCAAACATATGGAACAGCAAGAAAGGGCAAAAGGTGTGGAAGTTTCCCAGGATCAAATTCTTGGCTTAGGAGCATATGCTGATCCACAGGTCCAAGCTCTTTATGATGAAGAAGTATTGTCCCTATGCCACAAAGCAGCCTTGAATGCCTGGGATAGGATACCAGAACAGAGGAAAAAGTTAAAGTCATATACCAGGGTTAAGCAGGGATAGGGATTTTTTGCAAAGATTAATTAAGGCTCTGAACATAGGAGTAGCAGACTCAGAAGCTAGATGACAAATTCTTGAATCGCTGGCTTTTGAAAATTCAAACATAGACTGCAAAAAGATATTTGGGCCTTTAAGGTCTAGATCAGCACCTATGGATGAATGGCTCCTGCATACCTCGAATTTTCAGACCTTTAATTACAATGACAAATCTTGGGTACGAGAAGCAATTTTCAAAGCGATGAGGAGACATTAACCTGCCAAATGTTTTAATTGTGGTAAATTAGGACACCTAAAAAGGGATCACAGGCAAAGAATTTCTAGAAATAACACTTCATCTGGAAATGGCAGGAACAGGAAACCTTGGCCTTCAGGTATATGTAGGAGGTGTGGAAAAGGAAGACATTGGGCCAATGAATGCATATCAACAACAGACAGGCAAGGCAACCTGATAACATCAGGAAACTCCCTGAGGGGCATCTCGCAGGCCCCCAAGCCAAAAGTGGCAAGTCATTCCCAGTAACCGTGGAGGACATGTCACACCAGGAAAATTAAAAACTCTAGAAGCTTCTATGCTAGACCATAAGGTTCTAAATGATGGCTCAAATTTGGAGGATAAGTCAGAAATTCAAATAGGAAATAAGAAGAGTATATTTTGGCAAACATCTATAAATGATCAGAGACCAAAGCTGAGAGCACGTATAAATGGCATTGTGATTGTTGGCTTGATAGACACAGGAGCAGATGTGAGTATCATCACTCCAGAATTGTGGCATCTAAATTGGCCTCTTCAAGAGGCAGATGTTCAATTACTAGGAATTGGAACCATATCTTGAATTAAACAAATCACGAGATGGGTTAACTGTTTTGGGCCAGAAGGTCAAAGAGGAATGCTAAGGCCATATGTAGCTGATATTGCAATAAATATATGGGGCTGTGACCTGCTACAGAAATGGAATACCCAGATTCACATTCCTGCAATCCAAGGAACTCATAATTCTGGGAAGGACGTAATAACGTACTATGCAAAAAGGTCACCAGCCATTCAGGCTGTATAAGAACATAAAGCAACTAACAAACCTTTAGAGGTACCAACAGCCCTCGCTACCTTTAAAATGGCTAACTGAGAAGACAATATGGGTTAAGCTATGTCCTCTAGCTGAAGAGAAATTGCAGGCTTTAGAACAATTGGTACAGGAGTAATTAGATGCTCGACATATTGAGGAGTCAACTAGCTTTTGGAATTCTTCTGTGTTTGTTGTAAAAAAGAAATCCTGTAAATGGAGAATGGTGACAGATCTAAGGGCTGTCAACAAGGTAATTCAACCTATAGGCCCTCTACAGTCTGGAATTCCTCTGCCTTCTCTGTTACCCAAAGGATGGCCGCTTATAGTTATTGATTTAAAGGATTGCTTCTTCACTATACCTTTACAAGAAAAGGATAGTGAAAAATTTGCCTTCACAGTGCCTACTTATAATAACTCTCAGCCTACTAGGAGATACCAGTGTACTATCCTCCCACAGGCAATGCTTAATAGCCTCAGCCTGTGTCAATGCTTTGTAAGTCAGCCATTGGAAATAATATGTAAGCGATTCCCTAAGTCTATAATTTACCATTACATGGATGACATTTTGTTATCCTATTCAAACATAGATACTTTAGAAAGAATGTTTGAGGAAGTAAAGATAGTTTTGCCTAAATGGGGATTACAAATTGCTCCTGAAAAGATTCAAAGAGGAGATTCTGTTAATAACCTAGGTTACAGAATAGGTTTACAGAAAATTAGGACACAAAATGCACAAATTAGGAGAGACCGGTTACAGACTCTTAGTGACTTTCAAAGATTGTTAGGAGACATTTCCAGTCTATGACCAGGTGTTGGGATAACACCTGATCTAATAATTCTACCTCTGATTAAGATACTTATATATTGTTTATATATATATATACATATATATATATCACATTGCAATGTATACTTGTACATTGTTTTCATTTGGAGGTCATTGTCCTCATTTATTGCACAGTTTTTTAAATAATCTTCAACCTCTTCAAAGAGCTGTAGAAAATGCATTTATTGTAACCTAGCATTCTGTGGTAGTGAGACACAATCACTCTTTGCAACACCAATCTATTCCTGAGAGATTGTTGAGCACCAAAGACACTCCATTTGGAGCTTGTCTTCTTCTTGGCAAAACCGGCCTCTGGGCAAGAAACTGCCCATACCTCAAATACTGACAAAATATATAGTATCTGGAAATGGATAGGCAGAACTGTCAAATCTTGCCAAGACAAAGTAAGACAGTTTTGAAAAATTTCTTGCCTTTAAAAATAATCTGTCAGTTATTCTAGGCCTTAGCCAAAGTTGATTGCTTCAACACTGCAAAAGTTACTTTGGGTGATTGCCTAGGTAGCCAGTTGTCTCTGTGATTTGTTGCAAATTTTGGAAGTTGTTTGATTGCACTTCCTAATTACTCAGGTAATGTTATTTTCCTTCTCAGATCTTTGATGGGCTTGAAGACTAGTTAAATGTAGTTACTTTCCTCTCATGACTTGGCCAAGCTATTTATTATACAAGACTTAAGCTAGTTAGAATAGGATATTTGTTTTTATTGTACATAATTTTGTAGTAGGCTTAGAACTCTCTTACTTAAACAAAAGGGGGAGGCACTGCGGGAGCTCCTTCTGCTCCTTCAGCCAATAGCCTTTAAGATACCAGCCCACTGGGGCATGGTCTCTTTTATTTTAAAAAGCGGTGGCAGCCCTTCACCTGCTTTCTTGCTTCTGGCTCCCGTTCAGACTGCTAGACACTCTGCTTCCTGTTTGTGGCGAGAGGACTGTGGTTTGGGACATTGATCTGTAAGTTTTTTCCCCCTACAATAAATAACCCCTTTTAATAATAATTTCCAAACTGGTGTGGAATTGTTTTGCAGCATTAGTGGGCCAGAGCCAGAGTCACCCCTGAGAATCCAGGCATGAATCTGGGACTTTTCAGGGAGTATACTCTGGCCAGGACCCTTGTGGGTCTGGGTGTGAGTCTGGACCTCTGAGGGAATAGGCCTGAGCCAGGTTCTCTGCTCATCCAAGTATGAGATCTCCAAGGAAGAAGATCAGAGCCAGAGACCTTTGCAGGAGCACATTCAGACCAGGGACATTTATAGTAACAGGTCTTAGCCAGCAACCTAGATCAGAGCAGACCGGAGATAGCAAACTCCACAGGAGTGGCACAACCCCCAGGAGTGCTGAGCAACGTTCAGGAACATGGAGTGATCAATGGGATAACTATAACCATGGTACTGACTGTACCATGAGGAACAACCATCTAAGCCTTGGATCCAAGGCACTAAGAAGATTAATCACCAGAGTCACAGATAGCCCCAACAACAACAATTAGAGGAAAGATGAGTAGACAAGGTAAGAACACACACAACAAAGAACAACATGACACCAGTAAAATCTAGTGACCCTACAACAGCAAGACTTGAACAACCAAATATAAATGAAGCAGAAGAAAATAACCTAAAAAATAACTTCTGGTGAATGTTTGAGACTCTTAAAGAGGAAATGAGAATTTCCCTCAAAGAAATGGGGGGGAAAGACAAACAAAGAATTAGAAGACATCAACAAATCCCAAAGAAAACCAAGAAAAAGCAATCAAATATATGAAAAAAAAACTATTCAAGACATGAAAACTGAAATAGAAACAATAAAGAAAACACAAGCCGAGGGAATTATAGAAACAGAAACCATGCAAAAACAATCAGCAACCACAAATGCAAACATAAACAGCAGAATACAAGAGATGGAAGAAAGAATCTCAAACACTGAAGATACAATAGAGGAAATAGACTCATCAGACAAAGAAAACATTAAATCTAACAAAAGTTTAACACAAAATATCTATGAAATATGGGATACCACAAAAAGACCAAACCTAAGAATAATAGGTATAGAAGGAGAAGAAGTTCAACTCAAAAGCACAGAAAATATATTTAGCAAAATTATAGAAGAAAACTTTCCCAGCCTAAAGAATGACATGGTATGAAGATACAAGAAGCATACAGAACACCAAATAGACTGGATCAAAAAAAAAGTCCCCTTGACACAATAATCAAAATGCTAAACATACAGAGTAACGAAAAAATACTAAGGGCTGCAAAGGAAAAAGGCCAATTAACATATAAAGGCAGACATATCAGAATTACACCTGATTTCTCATTGGAGACAATAAAAGCCAGCAGGTCTTAGTCAAGCATTATGCAGACATTAAGAGACCACAGATGCCAGCCCAGACTACTGCACCCAGAAAATCTTTCAATCACCATAGAATGACAAAAAAATATATTTTATTACAAAACCAGATTTAACCAATACCTAGCCACAAACCCAGCCATACACAAAGTACTAGAAGGAAAACTCCAACCTAAGGAAGTTGGCTACATCAACAAAACACAGACAATTGATGATCCCACAACAGCAAATGCCAAAAAAGGCAAAAACACACAAATTAACATCACTAACAATTAAAACTAAATTAATAGGAGGTAGCAATCACTGGTCATTAATATCCATTAATATAAATAGACTCAATTCACCTATAAAAAGACACAGGTTAACTGATTGGATATGAAAACAGAATCCATCTTTCTTCTTCATACAAGAAACACACCTCAACCTCAAAGACATACATATCCTCAGAGTAAAGGGTTGAGAAAAAATTTTCCTATCAAATGGACCTAAGAAACAAGCAGGTCTAGCTTTCCTAATTTCTAACAAAGTAGACTTCAAACTACAATCAATCAAAAGAGACAAAGATGGACATTTCATATTAGTCACAGGAAAAATCCATCAAAAGGAAATCTCAATATTGAACATCTATGCCCCAAATACAAGGTCACCCTCATATGTAAAAGAAACACTTCTAAAGCTTAAATCATACATTAAACCCAACTCAAAAATAGTGGGAGACTTCAACACTCCATTTTCATTACTGGACAGGTCAGTCAGACAAGAAATGAACAGAGAAATAAGGGAACTAATAGTGGTTATGACTCAAATGGACTTACCAGACATCTATAGAATATTTCATCCAAACACAAAAGAATATGCCTTCTTCTCATCACCTCACAGAACCTTCTCAACAATTTACTACATACTCGGTAACAAAACAAACATCAACAGATAAAAAAAATTGGATTAACTCATGTATCTTATCAGATCACATTGGCTTAAAACTAGAATTCAGGAGCAATACTGATTCCAGAAAGGCCTTAAACATATGGAAATTAAACAATGCTCTCCTGGGTCATCAATGGATCAAGGAAGAAATTAAAAGGGAGAAATTAAAGACTTCCTAAAATTCAATGAAAATGACCATACAACATACCCAAATTTATGGGACACAATGAAATCAGCGTTAAGAAGAAAGTTCATAGCACTAAATGCCTACATAAAGAAGCAAGAAAAATCCCACACTAGTGAATTTCAGAACATTTGAAAACTTTAAAGCAAAAAGAAGCAAACTCACCAAGAGAACTAGATGGCAGGAAATAATTAAATTGAGAGCTGAAATCAACAAAATAAAAACAAACAGAACAATACAAAGAATCCATGAGACAAAGAGTTGGTTCTTCGATAAATATCAACATAATAGACAAACCTTTATCCAAACTAACCAAAAGGCAAAGAGATATTATCCAAATTAACAAAATCAGAAAAGAAAAAGGGGACATAACAACAGACATGGAGGAAATATAGAGAATAATCAGGTCATATTTTGAAAACCTGTACTCCCCCAAATTGGAAAACTTAAAGGAAATGGACAACTTTCCGGATATATATCACTTACCAAAATTAAATCAAGACCAGATAAGCAAATTAAACAGACCTATAACTGCTGAAGAAATACAGATAGTCATCAAAAATATCTAAATAAAAAAAAGCCCAGGACCAGATAGTTTCAGCTCAGAGTTTTACAAGATATTCAAAGAAGAACTAACACCAACATTCCTCAAAGTGTTCCATACAATAGAAACAGAAGGAACATTGCCAAACTCTTTTTATGAGGCTACAAATACCTGATACCCAAACCACATAAAGGTATTACTAAGAAATAGAAATATAGGCCAATCTTGCTCATGAACATTAATGCAAAAATACTAAATAAAATACTGGCAAATTGAATCAAAGAACACATCAGAACCATCATCCACCATGATCAAGTCAGTTTCATCCCAGAGAGGCAGGGATGGTTCAACATATGAAAATCTGTCAACGTAATCCACCATACAAACAAATTGAAAAATAAAAGCCACATGATTATCCCATTAGATGCTGAAAAAGCTTTCCACAAAATACAACATTCCTTCGTGATAAAGGTTTTGGAGAGAGCAGGGATACAATGAACGTACCTAAACATAAAGGTAATATACAGAAAGCAAACAGCCAACATCAAACTAAACAGAGAAAAACTCACAGCAATTCCACTGAAAGCAGAAACAAGACAAGGTTGTCAACTGTCTCCATATCTATTCAATATAGTTCTTGAGGTCCTAGCTAGAACAAAAAGACAACAAAAGGAGACCAAGAATATAGAATTTGTAAAAGAAGAAGTCAACCTCTTCTTATTTGCTGATGATATGATAGTTTATATAAATGATCCCAAAAATTCTCCCAAGGAATTTCTACAACTCATAAACACTTTCAATAAAGTAGCAGGATACAAAATTGACTAAAAAAAAAAAAACCTCCTGGAACAGATAACAGATGATAAATGGACTGAGAAAGAAATCAGAGAAACATCACCATTCACAATAGCCACAAATAGCATAAAATATCTCAGAGTAACTCTAACCAAACAAGTAGAAGAATTGTGTGACAAGAACTTTAAATCTTTGAAGAAAGAAATTGAAGAAGACACCAGAAAGTGGAAAGATCTCCCATGCCCTTGGGTAGGCAGAATGAATTAACATAGTAAAAGTGGGAATCTTACCAAAAGCAATCTACAGATTCAATTCAATGCTGACCAAAATACAAGCAAAATTCCTCATAGACCTTGAAAGAACTCAACTTCATTTGGAAAAGCAAAAAAAGCCAAGACAGCCAAAACAAATCTGTACAATAAAAGAATTTCTCAAGGCATCACAATCCCTGACTTTCAAACTCTACTACAGAGCTACAGTACTGAAAACAGCCTGGTATTGGCATAAAAACAGAGAGGAGCACCAATGGAGCCGAATTGAAGACCCAGATATTAATCCACATATCTACAAATACCTGTTTTAAGAAGCAAAAAATATAAAATGGAAAAAAGCATATTTAACAAATGGTTCTTGCATAACTGGGTATCAGCATGTAGAAGAATGAAAATAGGCCCATATCTATCACCATGCACAAAACTCAAGTCCAAATGGATCAAAGACCTCAATACAAAGCAAGCCACACTGAACCTCATAGAAGAGAAAGTGAGAAGTACACTTGAACACATTGGCACAGGAGACCACTTCCTAAATATAACTCCAGTAGCACAGACACTGAGAGAAACAATTAATAAATGGGACCTCCTGAAACTGAAAAGCTTCTGTAAAGCAAAGGACACAATCAACAAGACAAAGTGACAGCCTACAGAATGGGAAAATGTCTTCACCAACTCCACATCAGGCAGAGGTCTGATCTCCAAAATATCCAAAGAAATCAAGAAATTGGTCATCAAAAGAACAAATAACCTAATAAAAAATGGAGTACAGACCTAAACAGAAAACTCTCAACAAAGGGGTATAAAATGGTTAAAAGATACTTAAGGAAATGCTCAACAGCCTAAGCCATTAGAGAAATGCATTTCAAAACAACTCTGAGATTCCATTTTATACCTGTAAGAATAACCAAAATCAAAAACAGTGATGACAAATTTGCTAGAGAGTATTATGGGTAAGGCGAACCCTCCTGCATTGCTGGTGGAAATGCAAGCTGGTGGATATCAGTGGCAATTTCTCAGAAAATTAGGAAACACCCTTCCCCAAGACCCAGCAATACCACTTTTGGTCATATATCCAAAGGATGCTCAATCATGCCACAAGGACATGTGCTCTACTATCTTCATAGCAACATTGTTTGTCATAGCCAGTACCTGGAAACAATGTAAATACCCCTTAACTGAAGAATGGATAAGGAAAATGTGGTACATTTAACAACGTAGTACTACACAGCAGAAAAAAATAAAAACATCTTGAAATTTGCAGGCAAATGAATGGAGCTAGAAAACATAATTTTGAGTGAGGTAATCCAGACCCAGAAAGACAATTATTATATATACTCACTTATAAGTGGTTTGTAAACATAAAGCAAAAAAAAAAAAAAAAAAGCGGACCACAAATCACAGTCCCAGAGAACCTAGCCAATAATAAGGACTCTTAGAGAGATATACATGGATATAATCTACATGGTAAGTAGAAAGAGACAAGGTCTCCTGTATCAATTGGGAGCATGTTGACCTTGGGAGAGTGTTGAATGGGAGGAAGAGGCAGGGAGGAGAGAAGAGAAAAATTTAGAGCTCAATAAAAAAATTAACCCATAAATTTTCAGGTTCGAGATTAGAAAATATGTCACTTATTTTTAAAGAAAGTATTTGTATATTTGATGTGGGACAATTGTCTGTATTCTGTCAATTATATTTTAAATAAATGCTGATTGGCCAGTAGCCAAGCAGAAAGTATAGGTGGGACATCCAGACAGGAACTAGAGGCGGGTCAATGAAAAGTGGAGAATTCTGGGAAGAGGAAAGCTCTTTCTGCAGTTCTGGCCTAGCCACAGAAGAAGCAAGATGTGATTGCCTCGCTGAAAAAGGTACTGAGCCATGAGCCATAATGGGCTAATATAAATTATAAGAGTTAATAAGAAGCCTGAGCTAATGGGCCAATCATTTTATAAATAATGTAGACTTCTGTGTGATTTCTTTGGGACTTAACAACTGCAGGAACTGGACAGGACAGAAACACCGACAACATATATTCACATTATTTTGATTTTCACAGTGCATATGAATACCATATATTCAAATTGAAACATATTGATGGGTAGAATAAGCGAGATGAATGCATGAATATGCTACCAGCATTCACCAGCCATCAGTGTGTTTGAAGCAATTTGTTCTCTTTATTTCTTATGTATTTTCATTGCTTTAAATGTTTTTCTGATATTTGATTTTAGTAAGCTACTCTAAATATGTGAGTAATACATTCATACTGAAAATATCATGTTTAAACAAAATTTATTCTTAGTGGTATAAGGGTGTGAAACACTCTATTCCACAGTTATTGATTCTGAAATAGTAAATGTTTTATCATGTAAATTCTAGGAAAACACTTGAAAATTACCACAATGTTTAGTAATATCTATATTAATATATAATGTATATACATATAAAAACTTTTTCTAAGCATAATATTATTATTGATCAAAGACTTATAAAGATGGTAAGTCAATTGTATCTGAAATACCTAAGGAACGTCAGTGGAGCTAATAAACTAATTTATAACTGATCTTTAACATTTGGATTTTAGAAAGCTAGCAACCCTATATAAGACCAACTTTAAGAGGTTTGCTAGTAATAATTATCTGAATAATAAACAATGCCCAGCAGACTGATTTTATTCTATAGGGAGTTCATAGCATTCAGGGAGTTTTACTATTGGATTTAAAAATAGTATTGAAGATGATAAATAAATATCCTTTAAAGTTTATTTTCATTAAAGAAAATTAACCTGAGAAGAACAATTGTTTCTGACACTCTTGTTGCTGAAGCCTGAGTATCTTCATGGAGAAAAATGCTTCACAGCATCTATGCCTGTAGCTATTTTCACAAGAATTTGGTGAGAAAAATAATAAGAAATTATTTTTAAAAATAAAAATAATTTTATTTTCATCTTTAATGGTCCAGCCCCTTAATTGAAAAACATTTATCATAATGTGTAAATATTTGCATAAAAAATTATCATGTGGAACTGTCTTTTAAGGAAATTTTCTAACAAATGTGACATACAATGGTCCTGAAAGGCTAAATGAAATATTTTGTTACATTGTTAACTTTTTATAAAACATTGCTGACATACTGCTATGGTTTTAGTCACCAAAGATTTGTGCTCAATCATGTGACTTTGTAAGATTCAGTGTGGTTAAGTGTTCTGATTTCATTCTTAATAAGTAAAATTACCCTTTCTAATTTTTACTTTGGAAATTGTCATAGTCAAGATGAATTTTGTTTCCTGTAGTTACAGGACTATGTGTCTTCTTATGTCCTCTATGTCTTCTTCATTACCTGGTTATTGGATTCCTTGGGAATCCTGGGAACATGAAGAAAGGAAGTGTCCTGCCCTGCAATAGTATCTCTTTAATGTTAAGTTCTTGGAAAACATAAAACACTGGTCATCTTATATTTTTTGAGATTTGTCAGTGGAATACTCAATAAATTTCATAAACATACATGCTTCTGTACTATTGTGTTTTAGCATTCAATATAATTCCATGGAAATTTTCTCCTTCATATTTCCAGTAAATATGGAGGTGAATGAATTCTACAGAATAGTTTTTGTGTTTAGTTGGGACAACTAACAAAATGTCCCCTGTGCAAATTTCTGTATAATATTTTAGTTCTACATATTCTTAGTGCCTACAGATTATTGCTTGCCTATTTTTTTTAAAAAAGATATTTTTCCACTCTTTTGAAAAATAAGGCAGATGATTGGAGAAAAATAGTCTATTCAAATTGCATATTCTGGTATGTAGCTGTTAGCTAATTCTATTTGACTACCAAGATTCAAAAAATTAAAGATTATGTTTGTAGGAAACCCACTGGGCTGGACTTGTCTTAATACTCCATTCTATTCATTGAAGGTTTATGTCCTGAAGCCTGATATTTCTAATGATAAGCTCCAATTTCAGATCAACAATACAATGATGTAAACACAAAAGCCACCTTATGCCCAGAATTGTACATATTATCTTTACAGAGACATAGCAACGCGGTCCCATCACGAATGCTTCCCCTGCTATATTCTAGGATCTGACAGCATTGTCTTGACTTATTACACTCATGGGTACTTGTGGTTTTGTGAACTTTTCTGCCTTGCATGTTACTTCTGTGGTCATCATAAATTAGGTAATTTCATGTTTTCCCTATTTGATTATTTATATAGCTGTAATATTTCTTATGTAGCCTGAATTCAGATATTGGAGACACTGGCCATTCACTCTACAGTGATATGTTCTGTAGTGTTAAAAACAGTACCTTTGGTTTCAAAATCTCTCTTAAGGAAATTAAAGACTCAGGAAACACAGTGACATTGTTAAAATTGCTTTAAATCCATTTACAAATGAAATATTAAAACATTCACAATTCATTGAGCAATTTTCATATAGGAAATATAGGCAAAAACTATATTTATTAGCTATTATTAATATATAAAAAGATGTGTATAGATGTATGTTTATGTATTTTATCTTAAAATAAAGTACTTGTAACCTTATGGAATAACATAGAGTTACAGGTTCATTGTCACAAATAAAAATCATAGTATTTTAATTCTGATGTCTTTAATCCTATAAAAAATGAATGTTTATTTGCATATATTTTGTTAAAAAAACAAATGAAAAAAATGTAATGAGTATTTGTGGTTGTTTTTAATATATGAAAATCAGTATATATGAAAAGGATAGAAGAAGCAGAATATTTCAGTCATAATCTTATTACTTGACATGTTCATGTCTTAGAATATAACTACTTAGAATATAACACAAATATATCTGTATCAAATACAAAAATAATTAATACCATTTTACTTGCATATAAGAAGTTTGGAAGATATATGTGAAAAGAAAGTTGGATGATGCCGTTTGAACAGGCAAAGGGAAACTTCAGAGGATGGAGAGCAACCGGAGAGTGTCAGCATGTTCAAAACCCATTATAAACGAGAATATAGTAATACTTCATACAGTGTGACTTTTCAACTTGAGCTTGTTTTTTTTCTATAATATTTTAGTATTAATTGCATTTTGCATTTTCTTCAATGTAAATTTTGTATTAAAGTTAGATATTATAAGTGTATTTAAATTAAACAAAGTCTAAAATTAATTGATTTATAGTTTCTTAACTCAATATTTATAATGCGAGGTAAATTGATGTCTTTGGCCTTCTCAGTTACTTTTCAGATAATTACTTTTCAGATAATATATGTTATAAAATATATATATAAATTTTTTAGAAAATGATTCCTATTTCAGGAAAGCTAGAAAAGCAGGAACAGTATTCTTTGTTCTTATTTACCAAGGAGTGTTTGGTATGTACTAAATTGGACTATAATATGATCCTATTCTTATTAAATCTTGGTCATGTTTTCTTTGTTTCATTTCCTGTTGCAGTCAGCAGCCTGAGCAGGTATGATGGAAGGAAATAGGACCCTGCTGACTGAGTTTGTTCTCAGAGGAATAACAGATCGTCCAGAGCTGCAAGTCGCCCTGTTCCTGGTTTTCTTCTTTATCTATGTCATCACCATGGTGGGCAACCTTGGCTTAATCTTTCTCATCTGGAAGGACCCGCATCTTCACACTCCCATGTACATTTTCCTTGGAAATTTAGCCTTTACTGATGCCTGTACTTCATCCTCTGTGACTCCAAAAATGCTTATGAAGTTTTTAAATAAGAATGACATGATATCCTTGGGTGAGTGTTCTGCCCAATATTACTTTTTTTTGTTTCAGTGCAACCACAGAAATTTTCCTATTGGTTGCAATGGCCTATGACCGCTATGTAGCCATATGCAACCCTCTGCACTATACAGTGGTGATGTCCAAAAGACTCTGCACTGTGTTAATCAGTATGTCATATATAATTGGTTTCCTAAATCCTGCAGTTCTTATAGGACTATTATCCAGATTAACATTCTGTAGGTCTAATATTATTGACCATTTCTACTGTGAAATCTTGCCACTCTATACAATCTCTTGCACTGATCCATCACTTAATGCATTGGTGACTTTTATTATTGCTTCTTCCATACAAATCAGCACCTCTGTGACCATTGTAGTCTCTTATGCCCGTGTCCTATTTGCTGTCCTGAACATGAAGTCTAAGAAGGGCAGAAAGAAAGCCTTCTTCACCTGCAGTGCCCACCTGCTCTCTGTCTCTTTGTTCTATGGCACTCTCCTCTTCATGTATGTGAGTCCTGGGTCTGGACCAGGTAAAACCCAGGATAAAATGTATTCACTGTTCTACACAGTTGTGATTCCCCTGCTAAACCCCTTTATTTACAGTTTAAGAAACAAGGAAGTTTTAGGTGCTCTGAAAAGAGTTATAAAATGACAATCATTTGCTTATTATTTCAATCTTTTTTGTATCACCTATCCTCTCTTTTAGTAATGCATCATAAAATTTGATCCTGTGTTTTGCACATAATAGAAAATTTATGTATTTCTCCTTAGAGGAATAAAAGGTGAAACTGTGAATGTCTTTCTTAGTCGCTTATTATAAAATAGTTAATGAAAAATTTAATACCTAATCCCTGTCTTTGTCTGAAATTCAAACTCTCTGTGAAAGTTTCTTCGTTAAAATAATTATTTACTAAATTAAGAAATTTTGGTTTAATATATTTATTACAACTCTTTGAGTTTATTTTTATCAAAAAGCAATTCAGGTGTATAAAAGATTGTTTTAATACATATTTTTTCCTTACTAATCATTACTTGAGCAAAGTTCTTTTAAATGATCTGTGGTTTTATTACCAGTAAAAAAGTAAATAATATGTATTTTTCATATGACAAGGAAGAATAACACCCAAGCACTTAAATGTAGTATTTCTTGTTATTTATGAGTTATCTGATAGACAAAATATTTATTTTACATCCATGAAATTTCTTAAAGTATTAAAAATCACAATAAACATATTTTTTTCATAGAACTTAAGATGATAGTTTTAAGTTCATACAAAATGTCTGTCTTTTGTGCTGCCTCTTTCTTTTGTTTTTACATATTTCTTTGGCTCAGAGTCAGACATCTGGGTGCATCTTCTAGCAAAGATCTCCAAATGCATCTCATTAGGAGTAAGATGAGCAGGTAAACTGTGATTCATGCCTTTTGCCACATGAAGTCAATGGTGTCATTCAGGAATGTTCTTGTCATGACAGTTAATAATTTCTCTGGGTGTTGAAACAATATAAGAGAGAGAGAAACTGGATGAACTGTATAAGATGCAAAAACCACCATGTAGAATACATGAAAACATGACTATACTATTTAAAGAGACTTTTGAAGGGAAAAGGAACAACAATGCCCTTGAATGTGAAAAGGCCCCAAAGGCTCTCATGTTGGACACTTTGTTCCCATCTGGTCTTTCTGTTTTGGATGACTATGGATTTTTTAGGAAGTGCAGCCCTGCTGAAGGATGTGCGTCAGCACAAGCAGGTCATAAATCCCTATAGCCCCATCCCCTTTTTATTTGTGCTCTGCTTTCTGAGGGTGTACACAATGTGGCCACTGCTTTAGTCTCAGTCGTGGGAACTGTAGTCTCCAGGAACTGCAAACCTTAATCCATGCTTTACCTTTTACATAAAGTGGTTCAGACAGAAGAATGGCACCAGTCAGTGTGGTTGCTGTGAGTGTCTTCACCTTGTGGTTCTTAGGCCTTTGCAAGTCCTTTGGAGCAGGAACATGGATGAATTTGAAACTTTGGGTAAGACAAGCCCACAGTTGCTACAAGCAGAACTTAATAGACCACTCTAATTGGAGTTTCAGATGTCAGGAGATAGAGAAAGGATACTGGATTTTTAAGTCTGTCTCATGATGTTACAGAGTTGAGTAAGGGTAACACAGAGGTCTCTCTGGGTATACTGTGGCAAAGAATCTCATGGTGCCTCTAAAAAGTAAATTTAGACTGAATCGAAAACTACTGGCCTAATATATTCCATAGTAAAAATTTTGTTAGGATAAAATTATTGTGCTGCTGTTATATACCATTATTTTTAATCAGATAAATAGAATCGAGAGAGAGAGCGAGAGAGAGAGAGAGCTAGCGTGAGAGAGAGATAGAGAGAGAGAGAGAGTAATCCTGGGTAAGAAAATGTGACTATGGTAAGGAGTATGCAACTAGAAGGCATATGTATGCAGCATTTGTATTTGATGAAGATATTAGTTTCATTAAAGCATTAAAGTGAAACCTGATCCTCTGCACTGGGACAGTAAGCAAGGTACCTTGAGAGAAGAAAAAGCCCACCATTCAAGACTCCAACTTGTTTAAATATGTTTAAAATCAGAGACCCCATGCTTATAGTGAAGAAATTGGTTTTTGATCCTAGAAAGCAGCTGCCTAGCAGACTGTTCCCTCAGAATCTAAGAAGCTAATACAATTGTAGTGCAAGGGTACAGAAGGCATCTAATGCTGGCCTCAGGACGTGCCTGCATCATCCCTGTGGTACCACATTTGATGGAATGAAAATTCTAAGATTAAGCGGGAGTCATGGTAAACATCTCTATCCAGGCTTGTGACAGTTTCAGAAATCATTCAAGGAGGTTCTGAGAGTACTGTGAAGATGCAAAGGCAAAGCAATGGATACCATAGAGAGTTGAAAGTGAAGAACCATGGGACATCTACTGAGGACGGCTGCACACATGGAATTGAGTTGGCACAGTGCAGTGGCTATATGCCACAGAGTTGCATAGATGAGCCCCGCAAGCCCTTTGTAGTGGAGGTGATTCCTTTTCAAGTCTTATGGGCTGGACATGGAGCTGCAGGATTGGTGTTGGCCCTGCTGGATATTGGTCTTGCTTTAGTGCTTCCTTTATGCTTCTTTTCTTCTCTTTGGAATGGGAATGATTCTGTGTCACTGCATGGCAGAGGTAGATGATTTCTTTTGATTTTTCTAGTCACAATTATGAAGCTAATGAAAGAATACATTCGACAACCTAAAGAGCAATATGGTAATACCTGAACCTACTGGTCCTACAAAAGGTAGACCTGAATTTCCTAACTCAGAAAAGCAGAAGAAAATAAACAAACCTTAAATATAACTTTCTGAAGATGATATAGAACTTCAAAGAGGAAATGAAAAATCCCCTTAAGGAAATAGAAAAAGAGACATACAAAAAATTGGAAAAATCATTAAATCTCTTAAAGAAAGCCAAGAAAACCAAGAAAAACCAATCAAATGGGTGAAGCAAAGAGTTAAAACAGTTCAGGACTTGAAAATTGAAATAGAGTCAATAAAGACAACAAAAAATGAGGAAATTCTGGAAGTGGAAAATATGGGTAAACAAACAAGAACTACAGATGCAAACATACCCAACAGATTACAAGAGATAAAGTGAGAATCTTAGGAGTTGAAGATTTGGTAGAGGAAATAGTCAAAGAAAGATGTTAAATATGTCAAATCCTTAACATAAAACATCCAGTAAATCTAGGACACAATAAAAAGGCCAAACCTAAGAATAACAGGTATTGAAGAAGGAGAAGAACTCAAAACCAAAGGCACAGAGACTATATTTACCAAATAATAGAAAAAAATAACCTTTCCCAACCTTAAGAAGGATATCCATCCCTGTGAAGGTACAAGAAGCTTACAGAACAGCAATTAGACTGGACTAGATAAGTCCCTTTGCCATATAATAATCAAAACACTAAACATACAGAATAAAGAAAGAATATTAAGAGCTGCAAAGTAAACCAAAGACCAAGTAGCATGTAGAAGTAAAACTCCAACCCAGAGAAGTTAGTTGCACCCACGAATACACAGGCAACAAACAGATAACCTCACACCTCACACCAGCAAAACCCCAAAGAAAGGTAAAACACAAACACACCAAAAAAATAACAGGAATTATCAATCACTGGTCATTAATGTCTCTTAATATCAATGGATTCAAGTCACCTATGAGAAAACACAGGTTAACGGAATGATACAAAAGCAGGATCCATTCTTCTGGTGCACACAGAAAATAGACCTCAACCTCAAAGACAGATATTATCTCAAAGTAAAGGGTTGAGAAAAGATTTTCCAATCAAATGGACCTATGAAACAAGCGGGTAGAGCAATCCTAATATCTAATAGATTTCAAACTAAAATCAATCAAAAGAGATGGAGAACGACACTTCATTTTCATCACAAGAAAAAACTATCAAAATTAAATCTCAGTTCTGAACATCTATGCTCCAAATACAAGAGCACCCACATATATAAAAGAAACATTACTAAAGCTTAAATCTCACATCAAACACCATAATAGTGAGTAACTTCAACACCCTACTCTCAGCAATGGATAGATATGAAGGAAACTTAACAGAGAAATAAGAGAACTCACAGATGTCATGACTCAAATGAACTTAACAGATATCTACAGAACATTTTCCCCAAACACACACACACACACACACACACACACACCCTTCTCAGAAACTCATGGAACCTTCTCTAAAATTGACCACACAATCAGTAACAAAGCAAACTTCAGCAGGTACAAAAAAATTGGAGTAACCCTCTGCATCTTATTTAGATCACCATGGCTTAAAGTTAAAATATAACAACAACAATAACTGCAGAAAGTCTACTAACTCATGGAAATTAGACAATGCTCAACTGAATCACCCCTGGGCCAAGGAAGAAATAAAGAAACAAATGAAAGTCTTCCTAGAATTCAACAAAACAAATGCACTACATACCCAAACTATGGAACAGCATAAAAGCAGTGCTTAGAGGAAAGTTCATAGCACCAAGAACCTACATAAAGAAAATGGAAAAAAAACCTCACATTAGTGACTTAACAGCACCCTTGTAAGCTCTATAACAAAAGGAGGCAGACTCACACAGGAGGAATACATGACAGGAAATAATCAAATTGAGGGTTGAAATCTATAAAATAGGAACAAAGAAAAGAATACAAAAAAATTAATGAAACAAAGAACTGGTTCTTTGAGAAAATCAACAAGATAGGCAAACTCCTATCCAAATTCCAAACTAACAAAAAGGCAGAGAGAGAATATTTAAATTAGCAGAATCAGAAATGAAAAGGTAAACATAACAAGAGACACTGAGGAAATCCAAAGAATCATTAGGTTGTACTTCAAAAACCTGTACTCTATTAAATTGGAAAATGTAAAAGAAATGGACAATTTTCTGGATAGGTACCAAATACCAAAATTGAACTTCTATCAGATAAACAATTTAAATATATCTATAACCACAAAGGAAATAAAAGAAGTCTTTAAAAGTTTCCCAACAAAAAAATAAAAACCAGACAAAATCTACAACAACAACCAAACACCAAAAACTCTCAAGGCCAGATGGTTTCAGTGCAGAATGCTACAAGAGCTTCAAAGAAAAGTTAATACCTATACTCCTCAAATTGTTACAAACAATAGATACAGAATGAAGGTTGACAAACTGTTTTTATGAGGCTACAGTTACCCTGATACTCAAACCACACAAATACTCATCTAAGAAAGAGAATTACAGATTAATCTCCTTCATGAACACTGATACAGAAATACTCAATAAAATACTGGCAAATCAAATCCAAGAACATATCAGTAAAGTCATTCACCATGATCAAGTAGTTTTTATCCCAGAGATGCAGGGATAGCTCACAATACAAAAATCTATCAATGTAGTACTCCATATAAATAAACTGAAAGAAAAAGCCATATGATCAACTCATTAGATGCTGAAAAAGCATTCAACAAAATCCAACACTGCTCCATGATAAAGGTCTTGGAGATATGGAGACAAGGAACATATCTAAACATGATAAATGCAATAGACAGCAAACTTACAGCCAATAACAAATTAAATGTAGAGAAACTCAAAGTGATTACACTAAAATCAGGAACAAGACAAAATCTTCTGAAAAATTGAGAGTGTGTTAGGGAGACGGAAGGGCAGGTGGGGAAGATTAGGAGAGAAGGCAAAGGTAAAGGAGAATATGAGGGAGTAGGGTGGTCGACTTGGGGAAAGGACAGGGAGGGAGAACAAGAAAGTGCCATCTTGATTGTTTGAGCCATTATGGGGCTAGCGTGAAAGCTGGCACCAGGGAAATTTCCAGTAATCCACAAGGATGACTCTAAGAAATAGTGGAGAACATGCCTAACTTGGTCTTCCCCTGTAGTCAGATTGATGACTATATTAATTATCATTATGGAACCTTCATCCAGCAACTGATGGAAGCAGATGCAGAGATCCACATCTAAGCACTGAACTGAGCTTCCAGAGACCAGTCCAAGAGAGGGAGGAGTGATAATGTGCAAAGAGTTCAAGACCATGATGGGTGTACCCATAGAAACAATTTACCTTAACTCAGTCTGAGGTCACTGACTCTGGACTGACAGCAATGGAACCTGAATAGAGCCAAACTAGGTCCTCTGAATGTGGGTGACAGATGTGTGGTTGGGGCAGTCTTTGCAGCCTCTGGCAGTGGGACCAGGATTTATCCCTAGTGCTTGAATTGGCTTTTTGGAGCCCATTCTTTTTGGAGGGACACCTTGCTCAGCCTAAATATAGAGAGGAGGAACTTGGTTCTATCTTAAAGTAATGTGTCAGACTTTGCTGACTTCCCATAGGAAGCTTTACCTTCTCTGAGGAGTGGATGGGGGTGTGGTGGGAGGAAGGCGTGGGGGAAGCAGGAGGAGGGGAGAGAGTGGGACTGGGCTAGGTATGTAAAATGAATAAGATTGTTTTAAAAAATAAATACATTTAAAAAAGAAGTCATCTTGAGTCCATCACTAGTTAAAACTCTCCCGTGAGACTTTGGACTTTTGACCAACTCTAGGACTAGTTTAATTATTGGGGTAAGATAGGTCTGTGCAGGTAGTGTGCCAAAAGACTGACCCCTCCTGGTGTCCTAAAGGACAGGCCTGTCCTTATGCTGACCAACTCAACTGCCATCTTGTCCTAGATACTGTGCTTCCAGGTCAAACCTCCGAAGCAGCTATAGGGCTGGTCAGGGGCCCACTGGTCATCTCCCACCATGGAGCCACTGTGGCTGTAGATTAAGCTGCCTGCCCTGCTGGGAGACAGAGAGCTCTGCTGTCTGCAGCTTACAAACACAAAAGTCAAGCCTGGAAAGCCACAGGGCGGCCAACATAGAGGCTTCCATGGAAATGCCCCTAGACACCTTGCCTAGTCACAAAATTACCATGATTCTGGGCAACAGAAGGTTATCTGAGGTAAGTCTCAGCAATGGTTCAGTGCTCATGGAGTGTCAGAAACCATAAACCTCGAACCAGACTAGTGACTCTTTGCGAAGGATATTTACATGTAAAGCTGTCTGGACAAAAAAAAGAAAAAATACTGTGTGACACACTGCAGTTTCCAATGCCAGAATGACAAGTGAGTGTGAGAGCCAGAGGTAGGAATGTTTGAGGAATGGGTCTGGGTGAGCACTGGAGAAAGGAGTAACTGGAGACTTGACGGCAGTGATGGGTGTGAGGGAGGGCTGCAGTTGACTGGGAATGTGTACTTCCTGAGTGTGGCTAACGGGTGTGTGCAGTCAACGGAGCTAGTGTCCTGACTCATCCCCCAACACACTGTAGAGTTCCAGACCGCCCTGGTAGCTGTGAGCCACTGCTCCAGGCTGATTCAAAGCCAGAGGTTAATATGGTTATTCATGGTCGTACAGCAACCAGAAGCCACGTGGATGTCCCTGGCCTGAGTTGCTCCCCAAGGCCATACAGATATCTTTGATCTGGCTTCCACTTGAGTCTAACCTGATATCTGTGGACACAGACTTCCAGGGGCCATGCTGATATCAGTTGTCTGTGAAGCCACCTGAGGTCATATTGATGTCCATGGCTCTTGCTGCCACTGAGGGTCTTGCCATGCCTGGGTCTGTAGTCTTACTGCAGCCAGGGTCTGTGTTGATGTCTGTGGCCTGTGTTATCACTTAAGTCCATGTTGATGTCCATGGTCTGGGCTGCAACCTGAATCTGTGTTGATGTCCATGGGTAGAGCTGCCACTAAGGGCTGTGATAGTGTCCCTGGTCTGTGCAGCAGCAACAGACTATGTTGATGTTTGTGGTTTCTTTTGCCTTTGAAGACCATGCTGAGGTCAGTGACACTTGCTGATAGCAAAGAATATGTGGATGTCCGTGGTCTATTTTGTCAGTAGAAACCATGTGTAAGTCAATGCATGATCATGATCCATGCTGCTGCCTATTGATTGTAAAGGTCAAGGAAACTACTCTTGCAGTGATGTTGATAACTTCAGACTAACAGTTGAGAATGAGAGCCATAGAAGGCTTTTGTGACAATTGCTACCCTCAGTCTCCAAAAAAAGTAATAGCCTAGACAGAAAGTTGCCAAAGAGAACTCTTAAAGATTGTGAAAAGGATGTTTGTGAAGTATATCCCTCTACAACTGATGGCTTTGGTCGGGAGTGTGATGGGGAAGGACTCTGTGTTCTTTAAGGGACTGGGCACCAGGAATTGAGGATGCTCCAAATTGGACTTTTTAAAAAAATTCTTTTTCTTTTTTTCTTTGGGGGAAAGGTCTCAAGACCTGGAAGTGATGGAAAGTGAGGGTACTCAGCATTCATGATGTGAACGTCCCTAATAATTAATAAAAATACTGTGAAGAAAAACAAAGACAATGGGAGTATTAAACTTATACTGAACGTTCTTGCCATCAAGTGGACTATGAATATATGGGGTCCTCAGCTAGAATGTTTTAATTTGATGGAAAATATTTACTGTGGGAGTCCTGGGTTTGAATTCTTGGTCCCAGCTGTTGCTATTTGGAAAGGTCATGGAACTTTTAGGACGTGCAGGTTTTGCTGGGAGAAGTTGGTTACTGGCAATAGGCTTTTTAGACCTTCTAGCATGGCCCTACTCTCTGTTATTGCTGTTTGTTGATTGAGGGTGCAATGATCCATTGCTTCAATCTCATGCTACTTTGATCTTCTGGTCATGAAGGAGTGTATTATCATGGAACTACGAACCCCAAACTACACTTTCTTGTCAGATAATCATTTTATACACTGTGTGTCTTTGTTTTACCTCAGTAGCCTAAGGCATCATTTAATTGTTTTAATAAAGAACTGAACAGTCAATAGGTAGGCAGGAGAGGATAAGTAGGACTTCTGGGGAGAGACAGGAACTTGAGGGAAGATTCTGAGGTGGGGATTCACCAGCAAGATGCAAAGGCAGTCAGACATATGGTAGAACATAGATTAATATAATTGGTTAATTTAAGTTATAAGAGCTAGTTGGAAACTAGCCTAAACTAAGGCCAAATTTTTATGCTTAATAAGAAGTCTCTATGTCATTATTTGGGAGTTGGTGGTCCTAAGAAATTCTGATTATACTTTCTCTCTGAAATTGATGGTTTAAGGCAATTATGTTATAGCAAATATGAACATAACTAGGGTACTCTTCATGATAAAAGGAGACTCTTGACAAAGAAAGACTCAAATGCAATCTTGTAAAAAGTAAGTTGTGAACACTGGAGAAAATGACATAGTGTTAACCTAGTCGGACTTCAAAGTTGTATTGTAGTTAGGAAGGAAATGTCTATAGCCTAACATTGCAGTCTGACGCACTCAGCTGTGAATGTTATAATTATCATGAAAAATGACAAAGCTGTCTCTAAAATAGACTTTACCTGCTGGTGTTTATTCTTCATTTACTCCACCTAAAGAACTTTCTGTTCTCCATGTCAAGTTAAAGAAGGAATGAACTATGTGTAAAAGTTTTCTTTTGTGTACAGAGTTAAATTTCTGCTTAACAGCACATATCTCACTTTTGCCCTTTCCAGCTCTATTTACCTGTAAAAGAGATGGGCAGTTTCATTTATGAATAAGTAAAACAACCACCAATACAATTCAAGTCACTATTACATGTGTTTTTACCATCTGTCACCAATGGCAATGACAAGAGCTTCCCTCACATTCTCCCATTTGACTCTTTGGAAACATTGTAGGTACACATTAGTAACTTTACTTTGCAAGTGAGGAAATTAAGTTTAAGAATTTTAATTTGATCAACATCTTAGAGGCAAAAATTTCCAAGTCTGTATGTTACAAATAGTATGGAACTACCTTCAAAACCAAGTACATCTATTGTTATCAATACTCTGAAGAAATGTCGTCACTGTCATGTCCACTGCAGTATCTTTTGCAATGCCCAATGTACAGAAGTACCCTGCATGACCACTAATGGATAGATTGACAAGATAAATGAGATGAACATATTACTAATTAAATGATGAAAATATTGTAATTCTAAAAATCATGGATAAACCTGGAATATATGTTAAAAGGAATTATGTAGGCCTGGAAGGCCCAGTACTTCTTCATCTCACTTAAATGCAGAATCTAAAACAGTAATATGCATAGAAGACTAGACATGCAGTTACCAGAGCCTGGAGAGTTAGCAGACAGAGGAATGGTTGTTAAGGAAAGTTTTCAATGGGATAAGAAGACATTTGGTGATGGTGACATCTTCATAAAATGGTGACAATGGATAACCACGATGTACAGCATGTGTGCATAAAGACATCACTTTGTCCTCATAAAAAGTTGCAACCATATTTTTCAATTTTCAGTAAAATTAAGGTAACTTATAATTCTTTATAAACTGTTACAATTTTTCTAAATACTTGTGAGTCAGGGAAATATGATACTGTGTTCATGTAGGTATAGATATATTTTCATGTGCATACATATAAATATAGTGTGTTTGTTATTTTGGGCCTGCATAAAAAAGCAACATGTGTTGCTTTTGCATAATTAATGTAAATGATCATAATATATCCATAGACTTGTGGCAAAATTGTAAGATGTCATTCTTAACAATGTAAACATATTTGGATGGAATGTGTTTCAATTTTATGAACTTTAAGATTAGGGGTAGTCATAGAACATTTTTTGAGAGTATAATTTAATTACATTTTTCTCTTTCCCTTCCTCCCTCCAAACCCTATCAAATACTCCTCCCTACTTTCCTTACCTCTTTATTAAGAAAATACTTGTACCTTCACATCATTTTAAGTATAAATACTTTACACACAAAAAGAACGACATAGATGGGTAGAAGGGGGGAGATATATGCATAAAAATGCTATCAGCATTGACCAGCAATCAGTGTGATTGAAGAAATTGTTTTCTTTATGTTTTATATATTTTATTGCTTTAAACATTTTTCTGATATTTGATTACAGCGATTCACATTAAAATTTGTTGATTTTGTATGTGAGAAATGCATTTATGCTGGAAATATCATATAGTTCAATAAAACTTATTCTCAGTGGGAAATTGATGAAAAGCAATCTATTTTCACCATTGTTTGAATCTGAATTAGGGAGGAGAACGTGAGGGAACAGGATGGTTGAGATAGATGGAGGACAGAGATGAGAGCAAGGAAAGAGACATTTTGATTGAAGGAGTCATTATGGGACTGGCAGGAAACCTGGCTCTAGAGAAATTCCCAGGAATCCAAAAGGACCCCAGATAAGACCCTAAGCAATAGAGAAGAGGCTGCCCAAACTGGCCTTGCCCTGTAGGCAGGCTGATGAATATCTTAAATACCACCATAGAACCTTCATCCAGCAACTGATGGAAACAGAGGCAGAGACCCACATTGGAGCACTTGACTGAGCTCCCAAAATCCAGATGAAGAGTGAGAAGAGTGAGAATATGAGCAAAGAGGTCAAGACCATGATGGGTACAGCCACTGAAACAGTCTACCTGAGCTAATGGAAGCTCACCAACTCCAGCTGGACTGGGAAGGAGACAGCCTAAGTTCAAACTAGTCCCTTTGAATGTGGGTGACAGTTGAATGGCTGGGGAAGACTGCAGGGTCACTGGCAGTGGCACCAGGGTTTAACCCTACGGCTTGTACTTGCTTTTTTGGAACCCATTCTCTTTGGATGGATACCTTGCTCAGCCTATATATAGTAGGGAGGGCTTGGACCTTCCCCAAAGCATTGTGCCTTATCCTCTCTGAGGAGTGGATGAGGGGTAGAGTATGGGTGGTTAGGTGGAGGGAAGGGTAAAAGGGGAGGGAGTGGGAACTAGGTTTGGTGTGTAAAATGAAAAAAAGATTGTTTGTTTTCTTTTTTAAAAAAGTAAATTCTTGTTTAAAATAAAAACATTATGGGACCATTTGATAATTTCCAAAAAGGTAATTAATATTCATACTAAAATGTATGTATTTATAAAATATTTTTTTATTTGTTACAATGTAATACAGATGGTGAGTCCATTCCATCCAAAATATCTAAAGAATGTCAGTGGAGTAAATGCTTTTATTTGTAGCTGACCTTTAATATTTGGGTTTAGAAAGCTAGCAAGCCTATGTAAGTCCAGCTATAATAGGTTTGTTAGTAATAATTAGCTGAGTAATAAACAATGCCCAGCAGATTGACTTAATCCTACAGGGAATTTTTGGTAGCACTGAGGGAGTTTTAGTTTTGAATTGAAAATAGTATTGAAGATGATAAGAAATAAATATCTCCTACAAACTGCTTTTTGTTAAAGGAAATTGACCCAAGAATGACAGGACACTGACATTCTTGCTGCTGGAGCTAGAGTATTTTCATGGAGATATAAGCTTCTTGGCATCTATGCTTGCAATTGTTTTCGTTGGAGTCTGGTGAGTAAAATATTATTGTCATTTTAATAGTTCAGCCACTTCATTGGAAAACATTTATCATAATGTGTGAATATCTGCATAGAAATAATGTGAACACATCTTTTAAGAAATTTTTCTAACAAAAGTGATAAACAATAGACCTGAAAATCTAAATGAGATATTTTGTTATCTGGTTCACTTTTTCTAAGTCCCTGCTGACACCCAGATATGTGCTTATACACCAAAGATTTGTGCTCTTTGTAAGTCGTGTGACTTTGTAAGAGTTCTTGTGGTCAACTATTATGTTTTTATTCCTAATAAGTAAAATTACCCTTTCTGATTTTTACTTTGGAGGTTGCCATAGTCAAGATGAATTCTGGTTCATGAAACCACAAAGCTTGTGGCTTCTTAAGGCACCTATGCCTGTTTCCTCACCTGTTGATGGATTCCTTGGGAATCCCGGGAATATGAAGAAAGGAAGATTCCCACATAGCAGCAGCATCTGTTTCATGTTAAATTTTTAGGAAAAAAAATAAGGGTTATCTTATGCTTTTTCGAGATATGACAGTGAAACATTTAATAATTCTGAAAATCTACATTTTCTCTACTTTTGTGTTTCAGCATCCAACAAAACTCTAAGCAAATGTTCTCTTTCCTGTGCTCAGTAAAGATAGAGGTGAACTATTTCCACAGAACAGTTTTTTAGTTGAAATAATGAAATTAAAAGTACCCCATGAACCTCTGTACAACACTTCTGTTCTTCTACATGTTTTATTGCCTTAAGGCTATTCCTTGCTCATTCTTTTAAAAAGAACTCTACTTTACATTTTTTAAAAACATAAAGCAAATTATTTGAGAACAATAGTTTCTTGAAAATACTGATGACTAATGAGGACATGGAGCTGTGGGATAACTCTATAAAAAATATTGGTTGCTGTCTCTATCTCCATCCATCGGATGAAATTTCTCCCACCTCTATCCCCGCCCCTGGCTTCCAACTTTTGCTTGATGATCCTGTTTGCTTCCAACTTCCAGGAGGTTCTGTGTATGCTTTCTTTGGGTTCACCTAGGTATTCAGTTTCTCTGGGCTTGCGAGCTAAGTGCTTAGTGACCTTTATTTTATAGCTAGGGTC
>PVIU01013652.1:0-55065 GCA_004026605.1 Ondatra zibethicus | reverse complement strand
ATGATGCTCTAAGATGTGAATGGTGCTCCAGGATGTGAATGGTGCCCCAGGATGCGAATCTACCCCAGGACGTGAATGGTGACCCAGGATGCGAATGATTCTCCAGGATGAGAATGGTGCTCCAGGATGAGAATGGTGCCCCAGGACGTGAATGATGCTCTAAGATGTGAATGGTGCTCCAGGATGCGAATGGTGCTCCAGGATGAGAATGGTGCTCTAGAATGATGAATGGTACCCCAGGACGTGAATGGTGCCCCAGGATGACGAATGGTGCTCTAGGATGATGAATGGTACCCCAGGACGTGAATGGTGCCCCAGGATGGCGAATGGTGCTCCAGGATGACGAATGATGCTCCAGGATGACGAATGGTGCTCCAGGATGTGAATGGTGCCCCAGGATGTGAATGGTGCTCCAGGATGTGAATGGTGCCCCAGGATATGAATGGTGCCCCAGGATGTGAATGGTGGCCCAGGATGTGAATGGTGGCCCAGGATGCGAATGGTGCCTCAGGATGTGAATGGTACCCCAGGATGTGAATGGTGACCCAGGATGCGAATTGTGCCCCAGGATGTGAATGGTGCTCTAGGATGCGAATGGTGCTCCAGGATGAGAATGGTGCTCCAGGACGTGAATGGTGCTCTAGGATGACGAATGGTGCTCAAGGATGACAAATGGTGCTCAAGGATGACGCATGTTGCTCCAGGATGACGAATGATGCTCCAGGATGACGAATGGTGCTCCAGGATGTGAATGGTGCTCTAGGATGTGAATGGTGCTCTAGGATGTGAATGATGCTCTAAGATGTAAATGGTGCTCCAGGATGTGAATGGTGCTCCAGGATGTGAATGGTGCCCTAGGATGACGAATGGTGCTCCAGGATGATGAATGGTGCTCCAGGATGATGAATGGTGCTCCAGGATGACGAATGGTGCTCCAGGATGTGAATGGTGCTCTAGGATGTGAATGGTGCTCTAGGATGTGAATGATGCTCTAAGATGTAAATGGTGCTCCAGGATGTGAATGGTGCCCCAGGATGTCAATGATGCTCCAGGATGTGAATGGTGCTCCAGGATGTGAATGATGCTCTAAGATGTGAATGGTGCCCCAGGATGTGAATGGTGCCCTAGGATGACGAATGGTGCTCCAGGATGCCAAATGGTGCTCCAGGATGACGAATGGTGCTCCAGGATGACGAATGGTGCTCTAGGATGTGAATGGTGCTCTAGGGTGTGAATGATGCTCTAAGATGTAAATGGTGCTCCAGGATGAGAATGGTGCTCCAGGATGTGAAATATGCTCCAGAATGTGAATGGTTGTAGGCAGGACCTTTCAAAATATTATTAAGGCTAGATGAATTTTCTGTGTGGTTTCTAGTTTGACTGGTGTTCTTATTGGAACTGGTTAGGACACACAGAGGACAGGCCATATGACAAGAAGGTGGCCACCAATAAAGCAAAGAGAGAAGCTTAGAAACAATGAACCTGTCACCAAATTGGCAGTGGACATCCAATCTCCAGAGTTTTGAGACGATAACTGCTGTGCAAGCTGCCCACACTGCAGTACTGTGCAAGGCATCCAGAACTCAACAAGATGCTGGGATCCACATTTACGGTGGAGAAGTCATGTTTAGAGAGGACTGGGCTGGGCTTCAGCCTAATCCTTCTATCTCCCATGGCATTGCTACTCTAGAGCTCTGTTCCTGCAGCTCCGTGTCTGGTGGCATCTCCTAGGGCAGAAGGCAGTGAAGGGGCTTCAGTGCTTCTGCCAAAGCAATAATGAGGGAACACTCCCTCTGGAGTAATGAATGTGAGCCTGAATCCTGGCCTATTAAATATTTCTAAGAATATTTGGTCTCATGTTCTCCTTCATTGATACATAGTCCCCATCTTTTAGATGTTCACCATACAGAATACAATCTCTGTCTGTGAATTCCCTGAAACATCACCACTAGATGACACAGTCTTCAGGTTGGAAGATAAAGGGGAGAAGGGATGCATATAAAATTTAACCTTCAACGTCCTGGTTCATGAAAGCCTGTCAGATGGTCCTTGCATGATGGGCCATGTGGGAGGACTGGTCCTAAGAGCCAGGCCTTGGATAACAATACAAATCTTGCAGTTAGTAACTGAGAAAGGGTTTCAGAAAGAAAACATTGGAAGCAGAGGTACCAAAAGGGTTCAGAGCTTGAGCAGAGATTCTATATGAAATTGTCTTCCAGATCCTCCATCACGCCTCTGGCACGTGCCCTGTTTCTCTGGCTCCAGCTGGGCCATGATCTGGCTTGGAGAGGAGTGGTTCATCTAAGTTGACAATGCATAAAATGATACCATGGCTAAAACTTAAAGGGGTGGTTTTGGGAAAATAATAGAGAACTAGCTAAATTTAGTTCAGCTGGAACTGGGTGGCCTGAAGGAAGCATATGGAGGCTTCTCGGTTTTGTAACTGAAGCTGAAGCTGAATCCAGGCTTCCTGGGTTGAGTGTTTCCAAGTGTTGCATCGGGCAGAGGTAAAGGGCAGAGACTAGATGTGGGGAGTGCTGAGATGTGCTCACCCGGTGGGTAGTGCTGCAGGAACTGTACACAGCTTGAGGTAACACCCTTGCCTTGAATCTGTTTTCTAGTAAGTGTAGCTGCTTCCTCCAGATTGAAGTACTCCCTCGTGAAGGGACATGGTGGGTAGAGAGATCTGTCAAACTCACAAGAAAGTCTTAAGCGCACACAGAAAGCTTACATGACTCACAAAGCCCCTCTCTGAGGCTATATAAGCAGGAAATAATTCTGGGGAAGAGGACACTCTTTAGTAATTATGTGAGTTGTCTGGGGAGCTCTAGGGATGCAGCTTTCAGAGTCACCGACTCAGCTGCTGCAGGCTCTTCTGTGCCGCGGCTGTCTTTGCACCACCCATGTAAGCAAGGCTAGCAGGCTCACCAAGCCAGGTTCAGGAAGAATCATTTATTATTCTGATTTTGGTGCCCTGTCTGGTATGAAAAGACAGGTGTTCATGTCTCGCCAGGAAAGGCCATGCAATGCCAGGAACACCCTGCTACACTAGTCAGAATGTGGGTACTTGCGGTGGGTGAGCGGAAGTAAGGCCTAATTGAAGTGGAAGGAGCCGGTGACCCTGTGCGTCAGATTGGCTGCCATGTGATGGTGCTGAGAATTCTGTGATTAAGCTTCACTAAGGGATGTGGTGGCACATGAACTCAGAACTCAGGAGGCAGAAGCAGGCAGGTCTCTGTGAGTTCGAGGCCAGCATAGTCTGCAAAGTGAGTTCCAGAACAACCAGAGCTGTTACACAGAGAAATCATCTTGAAAAACAAAACAACAACAACAACAAAGAATCAGTAGAACCTCGTTTATGGGGCTGGAAAGGACAATTGGTCGCTTCTGTTCAGAACAATGCGAAAATATGAATGAGTGACTACATCAGCGAGTACCTCATTGAATAAATCAGTAAATGAAACAGATATGGGAAGTCCATTTATAGTCCTGTGAATGGAGCGTGCCCAGAAATCCAGTGCTACTCTTTGCAGTACTACAGTAACGAGACACGGAGAAGCTGCTCCTGTTGTGAGCGCAGATGCTGCTGCTCTAGCACACAAAGACCATGATGAGAGAGCAGTGAGGGACTTTTCAATGGGGTATTTGTTGAGCTATAATGGTAAGTCTTGTGAACACTAATCAGGGAGCTGAGTTACTCTAAATAGGCACCTCGCTCCCACAGATCACTACCAGCTGTGCAGCGCTCAAAGACTCTTTGTTTCCCACTGATGCCAGAGTTATGAAAGGGTATCACACATCCTTTACCCAACCAGATGGAACTATTTGAAATTGTAAGTGAACTATGATCCCCATATATCCATCCATCCATCCATCCATCCATCCATCCATCCATCCATCTATCCATCCATCCATCTACCTATCCATCCATTCATCCATCCATTCTCTCCCTATTTTGATTTTATGAACTAGCATCAAATAAAATAGATGAAATAATTTATATTAAACAAGGTTATTCTAATTTAATTTATCTCTTTCTATTAAAAAACAGAGAGCAGATAAAACCTGAATAATGTTAAACGCTACACTTAAAAATATCAAGAAAAGATGGCTCAGGTATAATATATTTTATTTATGGGCCCAGGCAACTTTCTCCCCCAAATATTACCATTGCTCAGATATAGTAATCCTTAGGTACTAAAGTATACTGGGCCCTAAAGAATATTGTAGCTTATTCAGCTTTTCTCAATATTGTATCCTTATGAAGATCACTTAAATTAATTCTACACATATTTATTGATAACAAACCAACCATGTACCAAATGCATTCACAAAGTGGGCCTGCATTGTGAAAGAATAAATGTGTGCTAGAAAGTGAAGGAAGGAAAAAGAGGGGTTGACAGAAAAACCAAACTCTTGCAGCATTATTACTCCTCACGTTAAGATAGTGTATGGACTGACAAACGTCCACTAAGGTTAAGATGCTGGGCATGTGATGGGACCAGCGCTGAGACAGCAACAGCCATCAGAACAGCAATAGGACTGTCTAACAAATTCCAGTCACTGCGTGCCACACCCACCTACCTATCACGTGGGCTGTATCATCTCCCCCTGAATGTTACTAGGCATGGATGACTTTTTCCTCCCAGCTTAGCAAAGTGAGACCACAGAAGAGAGACACAGGCAAGGTCTTAGGCAGTGTAGGACTGAGGTCAGCCACATGAAGCAGGGTGAGGAGGAAGTGAATGCAGAAAAACAAAACATGATTGATCTTCAGAGGCTGGGAAGAGCGTGAAGGGTTTACGGGCCTACTGGAAATCACAAAAGCCCCATCACCCTGGCAGTGCAGCTTTCTCTGGCAACAGCTGGCTTCCTGGACAAAGGAGGTGGGCATGCATGGTCTTCCTCTGCATCCCCAAGAATCCTAGTGACATCAGTGTTTATGCGCTGGCCACAGACTGCTCTGTCATTCAAGTCCCTGGACGTGTCCTGCGATTGCCTTCCTTTCCACTCATCTGCTCATGCCCGTCCACCCGTGATTATGCCCAGCCTTGTTCACACAGTGTGTACTCTGGGACCACACTAAGCCTTACAGTAATTTAAATTCTCCCCAGCCCCTCTCCGTGCAATTCCTCCTGCCCAGCCAGGCTCAGTATGTCAGTCATTCTCGGGATCTGCCCCAACTGCTGTCCCCCTGTCCTCACACATCCCACTATGTCTACTACCCACTCTTCTACTTCATTCTCATGGCCTAGGCTGCGCTGATTTTACGTACAGCTCAGTGTCACCTTCTCTGATGACCCTCACCCCTAAGCACTTTATTAAACCATATTTTAAATACTTCATTTAATTAATTAATTAATTGATTGATTTGTGTGTGTGTGTGTGTGTGTGTGTGTGTGTGTGTGTGTGAATGTAAGTGCAGGTACCTAAGGAAGCCAGAAGAGGATGTTGGTTCCCCTGGAACTGGAGTTACATGTGGTTCTGAGTCCCCTGATATGGGTTCTGGGAACTGAAATTGTCCTCTGCACTCAGCCTCTGAGCCATTTCTCGACAGCCATGGACTCTTAAGTTATATATCTCTCATATGCTCCCTTTCCATTTGCTTGGCATGGCTGTTCATGTCTTGCTAAGTGACTGTTGGTTTACCTCCTGGTCTCCTATATGACTAGCTATTGAGACTCTTAAAGTTCGGGATTGTGTTTTAGTCTATTATTTGTATACATGTAACAGCAGAGACTTAAAGAGAACAATTGCTTAGTAAGCTCTTGAAAGATATGATTAACTTCTTTTTATTATTTCTTAAATGCTAGAAAATATCTTTTGACTTGATATTTCCTAAGGGTTTGAAAATAAAGTTCCACATGCAGATACATGTTTCTTCTAAAAAGGAATTTGTTTTCATAATCTACACAGCATTCAGAAGTCTCGATGTGATGTTTATACTCTTATGTAATGATTTCTTATGCTTGAGACAGTATCTCAATAATAATGTAAAAGACATTAGTTAGCATTGGGCCAATAAAGTTAATATGCTTCAATGGAAAAAAAATTTAAAGGAATCATTTTTAGATTCCAAATCTTTGTGGTCTTTTACAACTAGAAGAAATGAAATGAGACCTGACAGAAACCAGCCTCGGTCTTGGTTGATCCTTAACTCTAGCCACAGTGGGGAAAGTACAAATAACAATGGTGCTACTTTCTATTTAGAAGAAGTGACAAGCAGCTGCCTTTAATTCATGCTAGAGAGGTTAGGCAGCATTTCTAAGACAAAAGCAACAGCAATCTCATGTAAAGCCTGTGATTGTATCATTCAGATCTGGTAGCCTGAAGGAAGCCACCCAGAATTCCATTTCCCCCACAACAGCTGAGTAAACAGCACCTCTCCTATTCCAGGATGAAAGCATTGTCTCCAGCACTCAGAGCTTTGCTCCTTCAGGAAGCCTCAGCCCCATTTCACTCCTTTGCTGAGCTAAATGCCCCTGTTTTTGAGTCCCACAGCACCCACACTCTTATCCAAGTACTTGGAACACATATTTAGCTTTCAGCAAGACAGTAAGCTTCTTATTTGAGTTTTTAATTCTTGATCTTATAAAGAGTTTAGTGCATAGTATCTGTTGACTAAATGTGAATGGGTGAATGGTTGAGTAGGTATATGGATGAATGGGTGTATGGATGTGTGTATCTATGTATGTACATATATGTGCATGTGTGTGGATGGATGGATGATGGCTGGATAGAATGATTGAACAAAACAGGGGGGTCTAACACACCAGCTCTTTGCCTCTCTATGTCCAGGGAATGTAGGACCTAGAGAGTGAGCATCTTTGGTTTCTGATTAAGACTGTCTCCCTTTACCCTCACTACCACTTGTTCTTTGGGGTGGTGATGTTTCTCACACACAGCAGAATCCCAACATCTTACTGAATGTTTGGCACATGGAAAATTCAGTTCTAAAGTTACTGGGCTGCCTGAAGTTGTCACTCAGAGATAAAGAGGCTGTCTGTCTTTCTTTTTCATTGGATGCTATTTGCACAGGTTGACAGAAAAGAGAATGCTGGTTTTATGGCATGTTAGCCTTACTCTGTGTGTTTCTTCACCCATCTCTTTTTTTTTCATGCGGCATTGCAATAAAGGTGATTTTTAAAATTATGCACAAGGAAATTAAGAAATAACCATGTCTTTAGCATAGTGGTTTTTTGTTTTTGTTTTTGTGGTTTTTTTTTTGAAAGGAACATCAGCTTCAGATTCAAGCTCTGCCAGCCATTTGCCAGTGTTCACCTTAGACAAACCAGTTAGTTTTCCAAGTGCTGCCAGCTATTTGTCAGGGTTCAGCTTAGACAAACCAGGCAGTTTTGAAAAGCTCAATTTAAAAGTCTGTAGCTGGTTACAATAATTTCTTTAATTAGGCACGGTCATGAGAGTTAAAGGTAGCACACAAAGCCATAAGCATAGTACTGCTAACAAAGTTCCCATTAAATAGATCCACATTACTACACATAAATTCCAGTTTATGAAATCTGTATCCACAGCACACTGAGACTTTGACTGACCACAAAACATGCCAGGACCAATGTAGAAAACAGTTCTTTTCAATTATTAATTGAATTTGTTCTTTAACAATTTCACATATGTCCATAATGCAGATAGACCAGTCTCATTCCTCCCCACATACTACCCTGCCTACCACCCTTTTTCCTACAAACTCTTTGTCACAGTTGCACCATGAAAAGTCATATTCTTGTGACTAGCAATGACTGTCAGGGCATGCCTGTTATAGCAGATAGCAGAGAGGATTCAGAACATGAACACTTGGGCATCTCATCTCAGGGCCTTATCTAACTGGTCTTGAGCTGGAGCTCTAGAGGGTTCTCCTTCCTCTGTAAGATGAAACATTGAGACACAACAAGATCACTATCACAAAAATCTCTGTAATGGTATTCATTGTCTTCTACTCTGCTGCAGTTCCTCTGAATTTAGTACATGTATCTCTAGAGCTGAGCCAAGAGCCTTTTATCATTGAAATACCACAGAACTCTTGACACAATGACCTTTACTGCACATGAAGAAACTAAAACTTGAATGTAACAGCTCTGTGAAAGTGTGAACAGCTTCTCATGAAAGTCTGCCCACAGGGAGAGTGTCATGCACAAGGTTTTCAGGTCTTATGGTCTCAGAAGCAAGGATTGTTCATGAATTTGCTGTGACTTCCTACATTACTTCACAGAAGAAGAGAATGTCCCTGTCCCACATCTCCCATTGCTGTGATAATAAGCATGCATGAGTCAGGGTCCAAGGGTCTGACCACCTCTAGGCATTGACTCAATCATCTCTCCGAGCCCAGACTTCTCCGAACATCTACTCATTCTGGGTGCCATGGAAAAGGAAAAGTGGACACTATTATCAGGATTTTTGTGCCCAGAAAATTGTAAGTGAATGTGTTCTCAAAAGAGAAAACATTTTCTCCACAGCCTAGAAAAAGTGGTCTGCATTTTTGGGTATATATCCAAAGGATGCTCAATCATGCCAAAGGACATATGCTCAATTATGTTCATAGCAGCATGTTTGTCATAGCCAGAACCTGGAAACAACCTAAATGTCCCTCAATTGAAGAATGGATAAGGAAAATGTAGTACATTTACACAATGGAGTACTCACAGCAGAAGAAAATAACGACATCTTGAAATTTGCAAACAAATTGAGTGAGGTAACCCAGACCCAGAAAGATAATTATCATATGTACTCACTCATAAGTGGTTTTTAAACATAAAGCAAAGAAAACCAGTCTACAAATCACAACCCCAGAGAACCTAGACAACAATGAGAGAGACATACATGGATCTAATCTACATGGTAAGTAGAAAAAAGACAAGATCTCCTGAGTAAACTGGGGACCAGAAGAGAGTATATAAGGGGAGAGGAGAGGCAGGAGAGGGAGCAGAGAAAAAAATGTAGAACCCAATAAAATCAATAAAAAAAGAAAAAGTGGTCTGTGTTAGTACTTTTCATCATAGCTTTCTGTGACCTTGCTTCTGCTCCTGATTCCTCAGGCTCATGTGAAGAATACCCACACCTGATGTGGGATTCCCCTCTGTATGCTGTGAATATATTTTATTACCATTGGTTAATAAAAAAGCTTCTTTGGCCTATGGAAGGGCAGAATATAGCTTGGCAGAAAAACTAAACTGAATACAGGGAGAAAGAAGGCAGAGTCAGGCAGACACCATGTAGCCACCCAAGAAGCAAGATGTACTGTATGTAACAAACCACAAGCCTCGTGGTAAAATATAAAATAATAGAAATGGGTTAATTTAAGATGTAAGAGCTAGCTAGGAATATGTCTAAGCCATTGGCCAAACAGTGTTGCAATTAATTTAGTTTCTGTGTGATTATTCATATCTAGTCAACCAGGAAACAAAAGCACAGTCTCCGCTTAAAAATGGCACCCAACATGGGGCAACATACTGTTGCATAAAGCCTAAAAATAGAAAAAAAGCCTTTTTAAGCTGGAAAATACACAAAGAGTCTAGATATTGTATATTATTGTATTCTCTTTGATTTTTTTTTACTACAGAAAGACATTTGATTCTAGGAGCTGCTAAGTTAAACTAACATATGTATTTTAAGGGTATCTTGATTTCAAAATTTGAGTCTAAGGATTTGTTACTTTGGAAAAGAGGTTCTGCTTTTATTTTCACTGAGGAGGGGACCCTGTGGATTTCTTCCAGGCTAATGTGGTTTGATGGAGCAAGACCCCTGAAAGGTCACCATGAACCCTAAAAATAGTTTGCCCAACAAACAACAGGAAGCATTTTGGAGAAAACTATTCCCAAATTCTCAAAATTGATTGTTTATAAATGCTTATTTTTATTTTTAAATGGTTGGTTATAAATGGTTAGTGGTCACAGTCAATTTCTAAAAATAAAAAGATAAGGGGGAGATGATATAGAGATACTTCAGTATGGATTTTTGTCTATTGATACAAATTTAAGGTCAATTTTGTTATACTGTGTATATCTATATATACATATTTATATATACATATATTTCTACTCTTGTTTAAGGAATTATTATTATATAGCTCATTTAAAAATGTAATGTATAGTTAAAATATAGATTAATAGATCGTCATCTATAATAATAAAACTTTTAATTGCGTTAGTCACATTTTCTAGATATACAGATATTTATTTCAGTTAGTTAGATAATCTTCAACACTTCAAAGCCCTATGGAATATAATATTTAAAATGTCTTAATAACAGGGCAGAATATAGTTAGGCAGGAAAACTAAGCTGAATACAGGGAGAAAGAGGTGGAGTCAGGCAGATGCCATATAGCCATGCAAGAAGCAAGATGTGAGATAACAAATCATGAGCCTCATGGTAAAATCTAAAATAGTAGAAATGGGCTGATTTAAAATGTAAGGGCTAGCTTGGAATGTGCCTAAGCCATTGGTCAAACAGTTTTGTAATCAATATAGTTTCTGTGTGATTATTCGGGTCTGGGCAGCCAGGAAACAAAGGCACAGTCTCAGCTTGCACACACCTACTCTTGAAATGAAATGTCAACACATCAAATGAGTCTGAATATCATAATCTGGTGCCATCATTTTCTAATCCTAGAAGTGTGTGAGTACAGATCATGTTCTCACTGCATCTAGGGCATCAAGCCAGCTTGTGGATGGATGAGTGAAGTCTACACAGAAAGTGTTCTGTATGCTCAAATCCAGAGAAGCACCAAGGAGATGGCACGTTAAGACAACTTAGACATTTCTTTGAGAAAAGTCCCCCCACTTGCTGCTTTGCTTCTATGGCTCTTTACATGCATATAAATGCATCAGTAAAATTTACAAAAGTTTCTGAGGAGTTTCTAAGAGGATAGGGGAGGTTGCCCTCACATATCCCAGAGCTAAACATCTGGGAGATGATGACAGTGGTCAGTTCTCTCTAGCATGCTTTTCAGTCTCATATCCAGGACCTGTAGAGAAGGGAGTGTTCCTTCCCTCCCTCCCTCCCTCCCTCCCTCCCTCCCTCCCTCCCTCCCTCTCTCCCTCCCTCTTTCCCTCCATCTCCTATAAGTAACATCACACTCACTTCACTGGTGTGTGCTTTCTTCCTCCCAAACTCTGTCTCAGGAATTCAGACTATCCCAGCTGTCTTTGAAGCCTTATATTTCACCTTGAGCAACAGACAAGCAGTTTTCCAGCCGAGGCTCTCCTTACCATGTGGGGAATTCTTTCCTGAGCTTCTAAGATACAAATAACAATTATATGCTCTTTAACAGTGGTTCTTAACCTTCCTAATATTGTGACCCTAAAGAGTATTAAAATACAGTTCATGATGATGTGGTGACTCCCAACCTTGAAACTATTTTGTTGCTACTTCATAACTGTAATTTTACTATTGTTGTGAATCATAATGTAAATATCTGATATGCAGGATACCTAATATGCAACCCTCAAATAGGGTTGAGAACCACTGCTCTATGACAATACAGGAATCACCACCCTCCATTGGTATCCATGGAAGGTTTGCTCTAGCCTCCCTTACAGATACTAATACCCTCAGACACTCAAGTTAGTCATGGAAAAAGGCAGAGATATGCCAATAACTTTGCATTCCATCCCATGTGTGTCCCCTGTCCCAGTGCTTTTCATCACTTTAAGTGTCTACTGAAAACCTGCCACTATGAATGTAATTGTTATTCTGTGCTGCTGAGAGGATGATCACAAGTCTGTGGAGACTCATTTGCATGTCATGTTTGCTACAGAAAGAACTTTTTCTAATGATCTGTGCACTTCATCCCATGTTTGTTTAATCATCTCTGGATTTCTACAGAGCCGCAGACAGTGCACGTGCTATGGAGACAGCTGTTGCACTTCATTGTTAAATAAATAACAGTAAGAGAAAATGAGTGAAGGTAGACTATATGTTCAACCCCAGCCCTAAGTCCTTTCAGATCTGTGGCTAGCTAAATCTGCAGATTGCAGAGCTCTGTACAGAATGGGTGCTTGTGTCATGGGCAATTGTCACCTGCAGAAACTTGGAAACAGGTTGCCACAGATGGTGGCCTGCAGTTTGCTATAGTTGAGTGTATTGCTTAGACTTGTGAATAACTTGTTTGGGGACTGGAGTCACACCTCCCATGTGGTTCTGTAAGTGAATTAGGGGGGATGAAAACACCCTTGGTATATCAAAGAGAGGTGACTTAATAGAAGAAATAGTTTATACAGGAGTAGAAATGGCAAAAAGCCAAAAGGAGGTGGCAAGACAGCATAGAGATTAGCAGCGTGGGAAAGCAGAAGTGATGAGTGACTTCAGATAGGACACTCTAGAAGGTTCTTAATGACAAGATAGGGTGGGGCAGTAAGTTCACTTGGTGAGATCTTACGCCCAAGGGAAAGTATAGCTGGTTTAACTGGTTCATGTCACCAGAAGAATCAGGAAGCAGGAGGAAGGGGTGTCCTGTTTCCTGTCCTCCAGTGTCTCACTCCTGTTACAGACTCCCAGGAAATGGTGAGGCAGAGGTCCTAGGAAACGGGATCCTACAGTAACAATGCAAGGCACGGGGCAGGGTGGGGGGGGGAAGGATGATGGAAATGGAATGCTGATCTTATACATGCTATTTTATAGCCTGCCTCGGAGCTAAAAAGATGAGAACGAGATAAGAATTTAGTGAAGAACATTTGAGGAACCCACTTATGAACTTTCCTCTTTGCCTTCACCCTCTCTACAGAACTCCTTATTTCACCAGTCCTTGCTCTCAGACTCAAACAGAAGTATCTTTAATCTCCTGGGTCTCAGATGTCTTCCTGCCTGATGGAAGGCTCCATCAGTTAACCCGCAGATCTTTCTCTAACACCCGACTTTCCTTTTTATTTTCTAAGCCAAGGTTCTTCAAAGGGGAGCATGCTTCTGGTCTCCCCACTTACTGTAATTCACCTTGACCAGACTTTTACCCTTATTGTCCTTAAATGCTGCAAGGGTTTTCAGGAATGCATTCTACCAAATCCAATTATTGCCCCCCTTACAAAACCTGACTGCTGGATTTGACTCTTTTGATCTTTCCTTCATGTTATTTCCTCAGATATCTTGATGGGACTAGGCCCCCTGAACTTCTCTTCCTTTCTGTGTTTAAGGAGGAAGTATGTCATCCCATAGCGTGGCATCTCTATCTGTGGGTGTATGTGTGGAGGCTAGAGGCCAAACTTCAGGTAACATTCCTCAGGAAACTGCCCAGCTTATCTTGAGATAGGGAGCCTGTATTGTCAGGAACTCACTGATTTGCCTGGGCTAGTTGACCAGCTCCTCCCCAGAATCTGTCTGTTCCCAGAACTGATACTGCAAGTGTGTGCCACCTTGGTCAGCTTGTTTATGTGAATTTTGTGGATGAAACTAAGTTCTCATGCTTGTAAAGTAAGCGTGACTGAGCCACAGCTCCGACCCAGGGTTAAAGTCATTGATCAGGAGCAAAGGAGTCAGCGCCTATGAGAAGGAATAAAAACCCATTTCTGGGAAAGGAATTAGAAGCTGGTCCCAGTATCACCAGCAATCTCCCTTTGACCATAGTTGAGCATGTTTCTCACCCCAGTTTTGTGTCAACAAAAAAGAATGTGAGTGCCAGTAAGATTCTTGAGAGAGTTAACACATTTCTCTGGAAAATGAAAACAAATCTAGTCTACTTAGTTCTAGCTTGAGTGGGTGCTGTCTGTCCCCCCCCCCCCTCTGACCTGGTTACAGGACAGCTTTTATGTAAATAATTGTCCCATTGCAGGGAGCCTAGCTGTGTGTGCTTGCCTCCTTGCCAGTAGTTCAAAGAGATTTGCGTAGCTTCGCACTGAAGGAATGACCTATGGGCAGGAGTTTAGTTCTTCAGAGTGAATTTTAGTGGCAAATTAACTACTCCTTCCACAGAGGATAGTCTGTGCTGTATTCCAGATCTCTCTCAGTCTCTCTTTCTCTCCTAGGTCCTGCATCAGCCTCCATCAATCTCTCTTTCTCTCCTAGGTCCCGCATCAGCATCTATCTGTCTCTCTTTCTCTCCTAGGTCCCGAATCAGCATCCATCATCTGTGCTTCGCCCAAGCCAGCTGGCTGAGACGTGCATTCCTCGCTCCTTCCTGCCCAACCTGGCTTTTTCAGATTAAGCACTATTCTGAGCACATCATGGTTCATCTCATAGATTACCCATGAAATGTCGCTGACTGACAGTACCCATTTTTGTCTGTCTTTTATCATCCCACATTGAAACTTTATTTCTTGAACCCTAAGAATTTGTCATGCCCAACTTTTCTATGTCAACATTCCTAACTTGGTCCCTCATCTCTCCTGGAAATTGTCTCCCCCTCTATCCAACAGGATGAGAAAATATCTTGGAATGAAAGGAAGTACCAGAAATGGTCAAAGTTTGCTCTATTGTTGAGCATTTGTTATGCAACTAATCATCAATAAGAATTATTGGGGCTCTACTTGTATTAGCTGTTGTTCTCATTGCTATGACAGAATATCTGACAAAGACCACTTAGTGGAGGAGGAATCTGCTTTGGCTCACAGTTGGAAGGTGCAGTCTGTCATACCTGGGTAGGTATGGCAGCAGCAGCTGGTTATCCATGTTAGACCCCAATTCTGGGGTGCTAACCTCCAGGACGTGCACCCCAGAGACCACCAAGAACCACACCAATTGTTGCAAGAGCAAGAGGTTTAATTTGACGTTTGCAAACGGGCTTCCACTCCCCAGTAACTCAGGACTGAGCAGAGAGCCCCGAACGACAATCACAAGCTATATTTATAGGGAAAGATCGCAAGCATAGCATAGGGATGGTGGGACATATAGTGATTGGCTATAAGCAACTGCTATATATCAATAGAAGGTCATTTGGAGTTCAGCCAGTCCAAGTTCCTTTGATCAGCGGGAAAGGAGACAGCCCCCCCCCCCACTCTCACAGGATATCAGCTGGTCCACCTGGACTCTATGGCTTGGCCAGTCTTGTTTAGATAAGCAGTTAATTGGAGTTGTTTACAACCTCATCCTGTTCACCAAAAGGAGGCTTCATCTTGCTCGTTAAAAGTTATTTATAACTTCATCCTGTTCTGCCAAGAAGAGGGGGTGGGGCTTGGGTGCAAAAGATGAAGGCCTAGCTAAGGAATTGAACATAAGCATTTTTAACCCTTACAGCCATAGCCTGGAAACACTGACTGCTGGTGTTCAGCTCCTATTCTCATTCTTTTCTCCAGGATCACAGCTCATGCATCCCTCATGGTGCCAGACACAAGGGCAGGGGCACAGGAATCACTAGCTCCACACTAGAAGAGCTTGTGGCCTAGTGGTGCAGATGAACAAGCACGTGGGTGGCAGTGGATGGGGCCCAAGCTGGGTTCTGTCATTTCCTATGTGTTTCTGAGGCTTACAAGGGTGAGAGCTTTACTTTCCTGGGCCTAGGATAACCCTCATCTCCCTGTGAGTTAAGATCCCCTGCAGGCCTGCGGATCCCAGGCACCAGAAGCAATCAGCATTTCCCTTGTTAGTAAACATTTACAGACTCTCAGCACCTCCTTATCTCTTCCTATCAGCTAAGGGGTGCCTCCGGACCTGACATTCCAGCAGCCTACCCTCCCCACTGCCCTTTGCGTTATATAATGCTCCTGAGAAAAAATAAAGTTGGCAGCTTGATCAGAATACAGACTTGCTGTCCATTTCTCGTGTCTCTTGTCCCTTCATTCCTCTCTCTTTCAGGTTACCAGGGATCCTGGCTCGTTGTCTCACTGGTCGGGACACCCTTTATTGATTCTTTGTTAATTTCACATCATCACCCCAATCCCACCTGTCTCTATGTTCCTCCATATCTGCTCTCTGCCCCTTGCAGCCTTCCAAACAAACTCCCCTGATGGAAGCTGTAATGTGACATGTCCTGTCACGCAGTACACTCTTTTGTCCAAACAGCTTTACTTGCAAATGTTCCTTGCAATAAATCAGTGGTCTGGTCCTAGAGCCTCTGGCTTCTGCTACACTGTCAGTAGTGGATCCTCACCATGACTCCTCTTGGATATCCTGCTGCCCTGTGTCATGGAGATCCTGCAGCTTTGGTTATATAGGACCAGCCTTTTCATGATCTCCAACAGTTCGTGCATGGGGTAGATGCTGGGATAGACCAACCCAAAGTCTTGGGTCTGGGCCTGGGTTGTAGCTGAGTTGGTCAGACTGTCCACTCTCCTGTACCTGCACCACCAGGGCCAGCTCTCTTGCTCTGCCCAGGCAAGAGGTGGGGTCAGCTCTCCTTCCTGTGGCATCTGGCAAGGAATGGGACTGGCTCTCCCGTGCTCAGGCCACCAGGGCCAGCTCTGCAACACTGCCCTGGAGAGGGGCAGGACCAGCTCACCGGAGTGTGGCAGCTGGCAAGGAGTGGGACCAGCTCTCCTATACCCACACCACCAGGACCAACTGTCTCATACTGTTCTCCTGCTCTAATGCCCTCAGGGTTGGCTCATCTGTGCCCATGCCACTGTGGCCAGCTCTGTTGTGTTGCCCAGGCGAGGGTGAAGTCCGCTCTCCAGAGAGCTGCAGCTGGTAGGGGGCAGAGGCAGCTCTCCTGCATCCATGCCTTGAGGGGCAGGGCTGGCTCCCCGGTGCCTACTTTGCTGCTGAACTTGAAGATCAGCATGGGATGGGACCAGCTCTCTTGCCCATGGCTAACATTGAGGGGTGGATCAGTTCTCAGATATGAGAGGCGAAACCAATCTTGACTGATCTTAAACTCAGGCAAATTGCCTTCCAAGTGCCAGGATTTTGGGTATGTGCCACTATGACCAGCTTTTCAATTTTATTGTATTTAACTGAGGTTTACATCATTTGATAAAAATATTCCTTATTAAGTAAAATTACACTAATTATTTAAAATGTATAGTGATGGCTCCGTCCCAAAATTCTACATTCTAGTCCTTCCAGTGATAAAAGAAGGCAAAGCAAGGTTTTCCTGGTAATACTAGATGCCTACACTAGAAATTTCCACTTTTCCACGATGGGGTCATAATTAAAGAATGTTTGACTTAGCAAATACAGAACGTGATTAATAGGCCCTTTTTAACTAAAAAAATAAATATTCGTAATTTTATAAGGCTGCTTTGAAAATTTACTGTCTCAGAATATCCGACTCTATTTCCTAATGGATTTTCTCTGATGTACTGGTATAATATATATGAGATGCATGCGCCTTGCAGACCGTTAAGCCAAAGAGTCTGGCTGTTTCCTACAGGGCAGCTTGGATGGGTTAAGTGGTGCTCCCGGGGTTTGGTGCCGCTTGCTGATGCCAGTACCTTTCTTCTGGGTTCCTCTAGACAACGGTGCAGCTTATTTACCTCCAGATTCTGAGAACTAGGGGTACCCTCTGGCGGCACGGTAGCAAAGTTTGCCAATTTCCCATCACTAAGTTAGCTACATAATATCCTTTAAGAAATACTTTTATATTAACTAATGAATAACTATACATACTTCCAGGTGTAATGGGGATTTTCAGTTCATACAATGTGTATTGAACAGATGAAGATACTGGCCTATCAAATAGTTATCAGTTCTTTGCAGTAGTCACATTCAAAATTCTTTCAACCATCCATATTGAAATATAAAATTAATCACAATAATCTTGCTGTGCTGCAGAGTATTGAAGTTATTCTTCCCCTCCTACTAAGTGCAGAATATTTTTACTAACAGGGCTGTCCTTTAATTCAAAGGATTTATGCAAATGAGATTTGAATTAGAGATTCTGACTAAGGACAGGCCACAGACTCAACCACTTGAACCTCCATGATGCTTCTGCTTGCATTCCCATCCTGACTTTGTCAGTTTCCAATCACAGGAAATTAGCTTTTCTGAATATTAGCATTGCGTTTGCAGTGTGGGTTACACCCACCTTCACTCAAGCATGGTGTGGCTCAAGGAAAGCCATAGAGTGGTAGCGCTCAGTCGTGAGTCTGGTAGAATACATCACCCTCAAGAAGGCTACCCTTGACTGTTTTCCTCATAACCGTGTGGAAATCTCATAGGCAATGAGTTACCTGCCAACTCAGGGTAGTTGGTTAGCTAATGCTACCAGAGTGATTTGTTTCTAACCATCTTCTTCTGTCTATAGCCAATGACACCTGACTAGACTGAGTCAGAAGCTGAACAGGCCCATCATGCCCAGCCATGCCCAGCTGCAGACTGGAAAGCTGGGAAGCCGGTAACAGCTCAGTGTAAGAAGCAGGAGCTTCAGAACAAGACAGATCAGCAAAGTCCCCAGTGGGAGTTTGAGAACCTGGAAGCTCCTAAAGTTGCTAGCTCAAGTCTGTTTTCCAAAGCTGAACAATCTGAATGATGAGCTCCTTGGGTGACAAGAGAAGCAAAACCCACAGCTGCTTGTGGAGATGTGAGCATCCATGCAAACTTCTCTTCATTGTGCTCTCTAAATTCTATCCAGACCTTCGTCTATTAGAGGGTGTCACCCGCATTTCAGAGAATAGCTTCCCCACTTAGTTTTCTGACTTAAGTATCAACCATTTTTAGAAATGCTCTCTTAAGAGTGGGTAGGTAGACAACCATGCTGAGACATTGAAGCCATGAGGTCCCCTTGTTCTTCCTCCTAAGGATACTTACATCCTGGTCCTTTATCATCACCATTTAACTATAGGCTCTTGACTCCAGGCAGAATTACAGTGATAATTGCCTTACTCTCTCATAAGTGTTTATTTCTGTCTTAACACTGTAGTCATGCCTTGCAGAACCATCTTTCTGATCACCTGCACTTAACCTTGCATTGAGTAGAATGCGGTTTGAAGACGTTTGCTTCCAGAGAATATTTGCACTTAGTCTCAAACAGACATCAAACTCAAAGCAAAAAGACACTTTCTCCCTTGGAATGTGATGTGATGATTTTGAAAATAAAAATGATAAGATAGGAATTTTTTTGGAATATGGGATATGAAATCAAATTTATGTTTCTAGTTTATATAAAATTATTAATGCTCTATTTTTCTGTTTTAGTTGTGACCATAAAATTTTTAATATATGTAAGTGCACCGGGACATTAAAATATGCTTCTCTGATTGGCATCGGAAGCTAAGACTGATCTAAAAATTATATAGCCTGTTGGGTAACTGAGGCAGTTGAGAGGGCAAACTCTACAGAATATGTAATCCATTTGCTACCTTCTCTACTGCAGCCTAATGAAATGTCTCATCTCATCACCGACTCATTCCCCACCCTCAGTATCCTTAATCCTATCACACTGCCTGGCTTATCACAGGGACAGGTTAAAAATACACCCACCATACATCTCAGATCATAGACTTTGCCCTCAAATCATTCGTATTAGAATACTGCATCTGCCAAGCCCAGGAAAATTTCTTGAAATATTGTAGTGCAAACATCTAGTAAATACAATTTCTGGTACATCACAATTGCTCAATAATTCATACCCGTCATAGCATAACCTGATGTTAGATCCAAACGCCGAGATGAGAAAAGCAGACTTGTTCTGGAGCTCTTTGTAGGTGCTTAGTCACTCACAGAATTGAATTACAGACTGAGTCACCTGTTTTGCTTCCTTTCAATGATTTAAATACTATTCATTTTGTCCTCATTGCACACAGCCTAAACTCTGTGCTCTCTTACCAACACATAGAAAGTAAATTTCCAATGTTTTGTAACATCTGCTCTAGCTGTTACTAGGGCTCAATTCATTGGAATATATCATGCTATTTCAGAGAAACAAGAATCAATCCAATTCTTCCCTTAAGTATCCATTATGTTCCCATGAAAAGACAAGCCAATGGGATGGAACAAGTAAATCCTGGACACAGGACTGGTGGTGGAATGTCCAGCTACTCCTCAGAGAGAGGCTCCGAGCCCACAGTCAGGTTCTGCCTAAGCGATATAGTAAAGGTCACCCTTGACTTTTTTTGCTCCTTCAGAGAGAGAAGAAGCAAACCTAAATATACATAAAGGCTTAGCATAGAATGGAGCTGAGAATGTCAGGGCTTGATTACTGCTGCAGTCTTAGGGTTCTGCTGGACTATAAACAGAGTCCATGTGTACGGAATGCTGAAATTCTACACCGAGACATGGAACCCTAGACTAGGTGGGAAGTAAGTCAAATTCAAACAAACCGCTAAGCAGGTGTCTTACTCTGCACATGTAAATATCCCTTGCACATACTCATTGAAACAAAGCACTTCCTGAGCCCAGTACCAGTGTAAACTCAGTCAGTTTTCTCCCTGAAAAACCACAGATGAGTGACCATTGAGACAGTGTTTAAGAAAGAAAATTAGATACAAGGAAGCACAGGCGTGCATTTCTACTTTAATCCAGTTATTAGAATGAAGAGACTTTAATATAAGCAGTGATTTGTTTAATATGTAAGAAATGTGCACAGAGGTGTGAATGAAGAGAAACTGTATTTGCAGAGACTTATTGATGAGACCTTTTAGCACTGTGGAGAGACTGGAATGCTACAGGCCCAGAGACTGATTACCTCAAGCAGGCTAGCCTCTAGAGTAGCCATTCCGTGCCCATCTCCCTGTCAGAACTAACGTCTATGACTAATAGATGAAAGGGCTCTACTGACAGCTTCCACCAAACCAAAAGCTAAGACTGCCATCAGAGAGTATCTTGAGCTAGAAAGCTTCCTCCATCTTGTTGTAACCACCTTTTAGGTGTGCCCTATGGTGTATTTTAAACTTGCCTTTATTCATGACTTTCCTTGTTTTGTTAAACCATAAAATGACATGAAACTGCTTCGAAGTTGGAACTTGGAACTGGAGTAACTTAAATCCTGGGTCACTCAAAATGGTCCCAGAATAAACTATCTCTCATTCCCTTTAAGATGAGAGTTGTGGTTTTACATTAACAGGAATGTCCCAGACATTATTAGAATACCTCACTGTGTGAACTGGAAGGCTAGAGGAAAGGTGGTTGATCATCACTCCAACAGGAAATAGGATAAAAGCCAATCATCACTTCAACATGGGCATGAGAGAAGTTCATGAGGCCCTACCCTTAGCTGAGGAGTTGATGGCTACCGTGGGAGAGAAAGTCAATTGTCTTCAGTGATGTGGTCCTTTATGGGTTATTCATGTTCCAGTGGCTAACCTTACAAATGTGTGCAAATGGGCAGTGATTATAACAATTAATTAATTAATTAAAAAAGGGACTGTCAGGAGAAGAGGGTTAAAGGTGGCACTCTTAGATCATAGTACAAACTGAGCTGACTTTTTTTTCTAGACAGAGTTTCTCTGTATAGCCCTGGCTGTTTTGAAACTCCCTCTGTAGATGGAACTCAGAGATGTGCCTGCCTCTGCCTCCCGAGTGCTGGGATTAAAGGCCTGCTGAGTTGTCTTTACCTGAGCCTTTCTTCTCCCCACTTCTAGGTCCTTTAGGGGAAGAAGGGATAGTCGGTCAGATGCGCAGATCAATGAGAGAGCCCAGCAAGAGGAAAAGCACACGAATGTAAGCAGTTAAGAGCTCTGTGCCATGGGGCTCCCAAGGACTTTGAGTGATGACGAAAGACAAGCTGGGGTTAGAAAACACTTGCACGATCCTGGACAATTCTCTGTGGCAATGTGGCAGCAACTTTGCAGCCACTCCTCCATCCCTTTTGGTGTGTCCCCATCATGAGTCAAGGATGGTCATCTTTGAATCTTTTCTGTCTTTCTAGAGTTTAAGCCATCAGGTTAATGCGCAGCTGCGAGGGGAAGAGAGAAACAGAGCGTGAGGCAGGGGACCACATTTCTGAGAGCATGCTGTGTCAGCAAACCGGCTCCAGCAGTTATCAGGGAAGTGAGATCACCAAGTTCTCCTTTTGCAACACCCACATCTTGGAAATGAGGTTTATAAGATATTTTTATTGAACAGTTGGCTTAATTACAAACTTCATTTTTCTCAAATGGGTTTAGCATGAGGGTAGGAATGAGTTCTAGAAAGAATTACTGTTAGCTCATGTAATTTTAGAATTACAGAGGCCTTAAAAATCAAATAACCCAATGTTTTCATTTCATAGTAGCAAGAAAGAAGTCTCAAGAGGTTAATAGACAGACAAAAGCACAAAATGCATTCATTTATTTGAATATATTTTATGGTCATTGTATAGCAGGCATGCGTGTCAGACAGTGCCAGTGTTAGAAGAATCCAGACTTCTTTCCTCTAAGTCGCAGACACATGATGGGTGACAGAGCCTCAAATCCTAAGGTCCCATCATCTCTTCTACAGGAAAAATCCACCCCTCTGTCTCGTGGACAGGTTGAAGGAGGCCTACTCTAAATTATGGCAATCCCATACACAGTTCTCCTAGCATGACCATACTTACTCTTCACCAGAAGTGAAAATGAGGAAAATATAGGTGAATCCTGTAAGCTTCATTCCTGAGTTCAGCAGCTTATATGGCGGAAGCATTCAGTACCTGAGCTATCCACATTCTTGTCCTGGCAGTAAGTACAGGGAGAGACAAACCTGGTACAGGCAACACATATTAGGGATTCGGGGACTCTGAGGTATCTGCATATTTAGGGACAAAGGACACAAACTGAAGGGAAAGAATACAACACATGGCTGAAGAATGATATTAAGAAAATGCAGAAGAGGTAACCCGAGGTTCTGAGCCATGCTAAGGAACTGAGTTTTATCCTGCCAAAGAATAGGATCCTCCTTCTATGTTTTTTGAAAGATAATCTAATGTGATATAAAATTTAAACATGAGCATTGAATTTCTGCAGCTTAATAACAGTTATTACCAACAAAATATGGGAGCACGGGACTCTGATAAACGAGAAATCAAGCTGAAAATCCACAGGGGCGTTTGTAGTGACCAAATGTTAGTACCAAAGGTGGGTAGAGATTTTGTGGGTTTCAAGAATTTTCCAAACAAGTCTGAAGCTTTAGGATCCAGCTTTGAGTTTCCATAAGAAACACACAGGCTCTTCAGTGTCACAGTGAAAAAAAATGAAAAAAATCTCTTGGAAAACAAGGTTCTGGCTCAAGTTCAACTAAATTTAATGTATGGCAAGCAATGGGACTTCAACCAACTAGGGGGATGGGGTGGGGGCAAGAGACTAAGGACATTTGCATCATTTGCATAGAAACTCCTTTGGTGGCTGTCCCCTGAGCTTTAATGGTTTTCTCTGGTGGAGAAGTCATAGAGGGATACACTTGAGATTCCAGGCCTTGTTAGGACTGGAAGAAATCATGTGGGTCATTGCTGGCCCGAGGTTCTTCTCAGAATGAGAGACTTACCTCACAGGAAAGGCTGTATATATGTGGGCATAGGGAACAGTGGATCTTTAGTTGATTTTTTTTTCTGGTGAGATTGTCAGAGCCCAGGACTTTAGGTTTCAGTGATGTTACACTTTCATTGGAGCTTTGTGAATTAAGGTGAATTGGGTAAAATGGAATCAGGATTTTATATGTATGCTTGGTACTTTGGAAGCATCACAAATGATATCTATTACCGCTGAAAAGAGGGCAGATCTGTTTTCACCAAAGTTTCAGAGGGTTTCACACATGATTTCTTGAGGTGGGAGCAAGTGGCAGAGGTCAGCTGTTAATGTCAGCGCAGGCAGGAAATGGTGGGGAATAACAAAAGCTCCACACAGGCTCTGCTTCCCCAGACGACACCACCGTCTGTAGAACAGCTATCCAGAACAAGAAACACCACCGTCTGTAGAACAGCTATCCAGAACAAGAGACACCACCGTCTGTAGAACAGCTATCCAGAACAAGAGACACCACCGTCTGTAGAACAGCTATCCAGAACAAGAGACAGCACCGTCTGTAGAACAGCTATCCAGAACAAGAGACACCACCGTCTGTAGAGTAGCTATCCAGAACAAGAGACACCACCGTCTGTAGAACAGCTATCCAGAACAAGAGACAGCACCGTCTGTAGAACAGCTATCCAGAACAAGAGACACATCTGAACTATAGCAGATGTTTCAGACTGAATTAAGCAGGTGTATTTAAAGAGTGCCCATTAACTGGTGCCAGATCTAGATAGCCATAGGTCAGATATTAATATTTCATCTTACTTACATCATAACTTTGGAATCTATATTCCTTTTCCTCCTCAGCAAGTTCCAAGGCTTTTCCTTCATGTCTAACTTCAACCCACATTCTTGCCATAGAAACAAGAGTCTGAGTTTATGAATAATCAGATCATAGAAAATGGACGGAACCATTATCACACATAGCCAAGCACAATAAAGTCATAAATGGAATGCCATGTTATTATAAAATAATATTTATATTACACAAGAAGATGTTTGTCAATGGTTGGTAAATTTTAAAGTGAGATACAGAGTAGTATATACTGTAATAATAAATACACTATTTCTTAAAATGTTATTTTTTTATGTGAGACCCATTTTCATATATCTCAGTCTAGTGTTGAGCTCACTATTTAGTTTAGCATGACCTTGAACTTCTGCTCCTCCTGCCTACATCTCCCAAGTGCCAGGATTATAGGTGTGCACTGTATCACCTAGTTTATGTGGTTCTGAGGATCAAACCAGGGCTTCATACATATGAGGTAAGCATTCTATCAACTTAACTACACCTCCAATAACAAATACAGGATTTTTTTATTTTTTAAAAGATTTATTTTTAATTTACATGTTGTGTGTGTTTGCATGAGTGTATACTGCATATGTGTGAGTACCTGTGGAGTCTAGAAGAGGGTGCTGGGCCCTGTAGAGGTGGAGTTAAATGCTGTTGGGACATGAGTGCTGGGAAGCAAACTCTACTCCCTGGAAGAGCAGCAAGTGCTCTTAATGGCTGAACAATCTTTCCAGGGGCTGCATAGATTTTTAAAAATTGTTTTCATTGAGCTTTATATTTTTCTCCACTCCCCTCCCTTCCTTCCTCCCTTCTCATGGTCCCCATGGTCCCAATTTACTCACGACATCTTGTTTTTCTCTACTTCCCATGTGGAATAGATCCATGTTTGTCTCTCTTAGGGTCCTCTTTGCTGGCTAGGTTCTCTGGGATTGTGAATTGTAGGCTGTTTTCTCTTTGCTTTATGTCTAAAAGCAACTTATGAGTGAGTACAAATGATATTTGTTTTTCTGGGTCTGGGTTACCTCACTCAATATGTTTTCTAGATCCATCCATGTTGTAAGGAGAGGTCTGCTTGTTTGTGCAGGCCTCCTGGCTAACTTGCACCCAAAATAACCACACAGAAACTGTATTAATTAAATTGCTTCTTGGCCCATTAGCTCTAGCCTCTTATTGGCTAACTCTCATATCTTGATTTAACCCATTTCTATAAATCTGTATATCACCATGAGGTCGTGGCTTACTGGGAAAGATTCAGCATGTCTGACCTGGCAGTTCCATGGTGGCTCTCTTACTCTGCTTTCTTCCTCCCAGAATTCAGTTCTGTCATTTCTGCCTACCTAAGTTCTGCCCTATCAGGCCAAGCAGTTTCTTTATTGATTAACCAATGAAAGCAACACATAAACAGAAGGACCTCCTACACCATTTCCCCTTTTCTGTTTAAAAAGGAAAGGAAGGCTTTAACTTTAACATAGTAAAATTACATATAACAAAACAGATATCAAGCAAGAATTACAGTTATAATATTTATATCTACTTTATTGTTTATCATAACTAAGGAAAACTATAACTATAACTATCTATTCTTCAACTCCATCAAAGACTCCAGAAGGATATAATATTACCTAAGTATACAGTAAATGCATTATAAAAAACTTCCAAAACTCTAGAATTGACAGAGACATCTCGCTGCCTGGACAGTCACCCAAAATTCTTCTGTACCATTGGGGCATCCATCTTCAGCCTACAGGACCATAGTATCCAGCAGACTTTTCCATGAAGCTGGAAATTTCAAAGACAGTTCAGTCACTTTCTTCTGTGTCCTGCAGAATGTCTTGCAGACTCTTTCACGAATCAGGAACACCAAAGGACTATCTCACCTTTAGGCAAGTTCAGCAGTCATCTCTCTGTGGGTTCTTCATGTCCAGTTTATTCAACAGTCCAGGCAAGAGTACTTTCCTGCTCAAATGGCTAACCAACTCCATAAGGAGTCTCTTCGATGCACATCTTCCTCAGGAAGTAGCTTGGTGCTACCAGGAGCAGACATGTCTCATTGTCATGAAAAGCCCTAAGTTATTAAGACATTTTAAATGCCATATTCTGTAGTTTTTGAAAGATATGAAGAATGCCTATCCATCTGAAATATATCTATGCACATCTAGAAAATCTAACTAACATGACTACAAACTTGACTATTATAGATGATTATCTATTAACCTATATTTCTTAATTATATATTACATTTTTAAAGGAGCCACATAATCACAATACCTTAATAAAGATCAGAATTACATATAACAAAATTGACCTTAAATTCATATCAATAAAGCAAGATCCAATGCAAATTATTCATATCTGTATCATATCCCCCTTTAAATGTAAAAGAACATTTATAAACAATATTTGGGAATATGGGTGCAGTTTTTTTTCTCTCCAAACTGCTTTGTGCTATATGGGGGTGCTGTTAATCAGGTCTTTCATGGTGTATTCTGTATGCTAGGTTCATCTCAGTCGGCAGTTGAGCAAACTAAGTTTTTGAAGGTGTTCACAGCAACCTTTCAGGAGGGCATGGTCTATCAAACCATATTTGCTTGGAGGCAATCCACAGGTTCTCATCTTCTGTGAAAACAAAAGAAGAACCTCTTTTCCAAAGCATCATATCTTTAGACCCAAATTCTGAAGTCATAATACCTTTATAATATACATGCTGGTTTAGCTTAGCAGCCCATTCAATGAAATGTCTCTCTGTACTTAGTTCCTTCACAGTCAAAAAATTCAAAGAAAACACAATAATACACATAATCCAGACTCTCTGTGAATTTTCCATTTTTATGTGGCTTATTTTTCTTTACTTCTTTTTGGTGTAGGAGGTCCTTTTGCATTTGTGTTGCTTTCATTGGTTAAATAAAGAAGCTACCTTGGCCTTTTGATAGGGCAGGACTTAGATAGGTGGGGAAAAGAGAACAGAATGCTGGGAAGAAGACAGAGAGAGCAGCCGCCATGAAGCTGCAAGGTCAGACATGCTGAATCTTTCCCGGTAAGCCACCACCTCGTGGGGACATACAGATTATTAGAAATGGGTTGAATCAATATGTGAGAGTTAGCCAATAAGAGGCTAGAAATAATGAACCAGGCAGTAATTTAATTAATACAATTTCAGTGTGGTTATTTTGGGGGTTAAGCAAGCTGGGCAACTGGGAGTGGGTGGCTGGGACGGAAAGCAGGCCCGTTCCTCATACTACAGATTGGCTGCCCAATGTGGCCAACTAACTCCACATAAAATCTGAGAGGGCTTGAAAAAATATTCTAGACACAAATAGAGAGTTTATCACAACTTTTTGCTGTTTGCATACCACAGAGAGAATTTCCTGACTCAGCAGCCATAAAAATAAAAAAAAAGGCGTGGCAGTTTTAAAATGCTGGCTTTCTGCCAGCACAATCTCTGGCTCTTTTGGGAGCCAGAGAATTTGGATGGGGTTTTGTGACTAAAGTGCTATGGCTTGCTTGATGGCAATGTGGACTGCTGCCTGACTGGAACTGTGCATGGCTCGGGGCACCAAATGGCTCTGAAGCAGGAGCGGCTTCGCCATGCTGAACTGTGCTGATCTCAGGCTGGAACTATCGTAATTATCATATTAACAGCACAGTTAAGGTTTAGACTGGGCAGGAAACAGGCAGTACCGTATTACCACTACATGGAGCAACTTAAGTTTTTAAGAAGTGCTTGGCATTTTAAGAAACGCTCCTGGATAGTAAAACATTACAGATTCACAATAGGACAGATTCAGACATAAAAGACCTCCAAATGGGTCACACTGTTAAATAAAGATACGTAGTAGGCTTAAAAGAGAAAAGAAATAAATAGTATAAAGAGATACTTTAAAAACAAGGGTCTTTAAAGAGACAAAGTACAAATAGTTATAGATTAAAAAAATAAAAATAAGCCACATAAAAATGAAAAATTCACAAAATGTCTGGATTATGCATTTTATTGTTTTCTTTAAATTTTTTGACTGTGAAGGAACTAAATACAGAGAGACATTTCATTGTGTGGTCTGCTAAGCTAAACCAGCATATATGTTCTAAAGGTATTTTGACTTCAAAATTTGAGTCTAAGGATATAATGCTTTAAAAAAGAGGTTCTTTTTTGTTTTCACAGAGGATGAGATCCTGTGGATTCCTTCTAGACCAATATGGTATGATAGACCACGCCCTCCTGAAAGGTCACCATGAACACTTTCAGAAAATTACTTCACTCAACTGGTGACTGAGATGAACCTAGCACATAGGATACACCATAAAAGACCTGATTAACAGCACTCCCATTCAGCACGAAGCAGTTTGGAGAGAAATAACTGTGCCCATATTCCCAAATATTGTTTATAAATGTTCTTTTACATTTAAAGGGGATATGATATAGATATGAATAATTTACATTGGTATGGATGTTGCTTTATTGATACAAATTTAAGGTCAATTTTGTTAGTATATATATGTATTTCTGATCTTTATTAAGGTATTGTGATTGTATAGTTCATTTAAAAATGTAATGTATAATTAGAAAATATAGGTTTTTAAGGATAATCATCGATAATAGTCAAGCTTGTAGTCATGTTAGTTAGATTTTCTAGATATATAGAGAGATATTTTAGTTAGATAGGCATTCTTCATATCTTTCAAAAACTACAGAATATGGCATTTAAAATGTCTTAATAACTTAGGGCTTTTCATGACAATGAGACACATCTGCTCCTGGCAGCACCAAGCTACTTCAAGAGAAAAATGGGCATCAAAGGGGCTCCTTATTGAGTTTGTTAGCCATTTGGGCAAGAAAGTGCTCTTGCCTGGACTGTTGCATACACTGGACACAAAGAACCTGCAGAGAGAGGACTCCTAAACTTGCCTAAAGGTGAGATGGTCATTCTGGGTTCCTAATTCATAAAAGAGTCTACGAGACATTCTGCAGGATACAGAAGAAAGTGACTGAACTGTCTTTAAAATTTCCTGCTTCATGAAAATGTCTGCTGGATACTATGGTCCTGTAGGCTGAAAATGGATGCCCCAATGATACAAAATAACTTTGGTTGACTGTCCAGGAAGCGAGATGTCTCTGTCACTTCTAGACTTTTGGAAGTTGCACTTCCTGTACACTTAGGTAATATTATATTCTTCTGGAGTCTTTGATGGAGTTAAAGAATAGACAGATAGTTATAGTTATAATTTTCCATTGTTATTATAAAAGATAAAATAGATCTAAATATGGCAACTGTAGTTGTTGCTTGATAACTATTTTATTATATGTAATTTTATTATGTTAAAATGAAAGCCTTTCTATTTTGTTTAGACAGAAAAAGGGGACATGGTGTAGGAGGTTCTTCTGCATTTGTGTTGCTTTCATTGGTTAAATAAAAAAGCTGCCTTGGCCTTTTCATAGGGCAGGACTTAGATAGGCAGGGAAAAGAGAACAGAATGCTGGGAAGAAGACAGAGAGAGCAGCCACCATGAAGATGCAAGATCAGACATGCTGAATCTTTTCCGGTAAGCCACCACCTCGTGGGGACATACAGATTATTAGAAATGTGTTGAATCAAGATGTAAGAGTTAGCCAATAAGAGGCTAGAAATAATGAACCAGGCAGTAATTTAATTAATACAATTTCCATGTGGTTATTTTTCTGGTTAAGCAAGCCGGGCGGCCGGGAGCCAGGAGGCTGGGATGAAAAGCAGGCCTGTTCCTCATACTACACTTTTATCTATGACTATCTCTTCTCTGTTTCTTTAAAGACTTCACCATTTTTTAAAAGCATTAACTTTATTTTATGACTATACCCTTTTTTTCTTTTCTCTCTCAAGCCTATGTCCATTTATCTAATACTGTGACCTATTTTTAGGTCTTTTATGTCTGAATCTGTCCTATTGTGAATTCTTTACTGTCAATGAACACTTTTGCTTTATGCTTTTAAAATGCTAAGCACTTAAGAATCTAAGCTGCGACATTCCTAGGGCAAATACAGGTACTGCGGGATTACCCAGCCTAGTCCAGCATGGCGGAGCCACTCTCACCTCTGAGAGCCAAGCACACCCCCCACTTGTAGGCACAAAGCTGGTCCACGTTGCCATCAAGCAAACTGCAGCAATCTGCTCACAAACCCCATCTAAATGCTCTATCGCCTGCAAGAGACAGAGGTTGTGCTAGCAGCATAGCCCAGAATACTGACATTTTAAAACTGCCACTTTTTTCCTCTATGGGCGCTGAGTCAGGAAATTCTCTCTTAAAGGAGCTATGGCATGATACCAGCTGTGCTAAACTCTATATTTGTGTCTAGAATTCCTTTTCAAGCCCTCTCAGGTTTTACGTGGAGTTAGTTGACCACATTGAAGGCGTCAATTGTTCTAAGGATAGGCCTGTTTGTTTGCCTAGGCTGCCCAGCTAGCTTACACCCGAAATAACCACACAGAAACTGTATTAATTAAATTGCTTCTTGGTCCATTAGCTCTAGCCTCTAATTGGCTAGCTCTCATATCTTGATTTAACCCATTTCTATAAATCTGTATATCACCATGAGGTCGTGGCTTACTGGGAAAGATTCAGTGTATCTGACCTGGTGGCTCTATGGCAGTTCTCTGACTCTGCTTTCTTCCTCCCAGAATTCAGTTCTGTTTTCTCTGCCTACCTAAGTTCTGCCCTATCAGGCCAAGCAGTTTCTTTAGTGATTAACCAATGAAAGCATACATAAACAGAAGGACCTCCTACACCGCATTCATTTGCCTGCAAATTTCAAGATGCCATTATTTTTTTTCTGCAGTATAGTAATCCATTGTGTAAATGTACCACATTTTCCTTATCCATTCTTCTGTCGAAAGGCATTTAAGTTGTTTATAGGTTCTGGCAATGACAAACAACACTGTTATAAACATAGTTGAGCACTTGTCCTGTGGCATGATTAAGCATGCTTTAGGTACATACCCAAAATGGTGTTGCTGGGTCTTGAGGTAGGTTGTTACTTAATTTTCTGAGAAATCACCACACTGATATCTAAAGTGGCTGTACAAGTATGCACTGCCACCAGCAATGGAGGAGTGTTCCCTTTACCCCACATCTTCTCCAGCATAAGTTGTCATCAGTATTTTTTATCTTGGCCATTCTTACAGCTATAAGACGGAATCTCAGAGTTGTTTTGATTTGCATTTCTCTGATGGCTAAGGATATTGAGCATTTCCTTAAGTGTCTTTCAGCCATTTTTGATTCCTCTGTTGAGAGTTTTCTGTTTAGGTCTGTATCCACTTTTTTTTTGTTGGATGATTTTTTCTTTTGATGACCAATTCTTGAGTTCTTTGTATATTTTCAAGCTCAGCCCTCTGACTGATGTGGGGTTGGTGGAGATCTTTTCCCATTCTGTAGGGTGCAGTTTTGTCTTGTTGACCACAACCTTTGATTTACAGAAGCTTCTCAGATTCAGGTGGTTCCATTAAGTAATTGTTTCTCTCAGAGTCTGTGCTACTGGGGTTATATTTAGGAAGTAGTCTTCTGTGCCAATGCTTTCAAATATACTTCCCACTTTCTCTTCTATGAGGTTCAGTGTGGTTGGTTTTATATTGAGGTGTTTTCTCTATTTGGACTTGAGTTTTGTGCATGGTGAGAGATATGGATCTATTTTCATTCTTTTCCATGTTGATATCCAGTTATTCCAGCACCATTTGTTGAATATGTTTATATTTTTTGCTTCTTTGTAAAAAATCAGGTGTTCATAGGTGTGTGGATTGATATCTGGGTCTTCATTTCGGTTCCATTGGTCCTCCTGTCAGTTTTTATGCCAATACTAGGCTGTTCTTACTGCTATAGCTCTGTAATAGGGTTTGTAGTCATGGATTGTGATGCCTCTATCAGTTCCTTTATTGTAGAGGATTGTTTTGGATATCCTGGGTTTTTGTTTTTTCATATGAAGTTGAGTATTTTTCTTTCAAGGTCTATGAAGAATTTTACTTGGATTTTGATGGGCATTGCATTGAATTTGTAGATTGCTTTTGGTAAGACTGCCACTTTTACTATGTTAGTTGTACCTACCCAAGATTATGTGAGATATTTTTATTTTCTGGTGTCTTCTTCAATTTCTTTCTTCAAAGATTTAAAGTTCATGTCATAGAGGTCTTCTACTTGTTTGTTTAGAGTTACCCCAAGATATTTTATATTATTTGTGGCTATTGTGAAGGGTGATGTTTCTCTGATTTCTTTGTCAGCCCATTTATCATCTGTGTAAACGAGGTCTACTGATTTTTTCAAGTTAATCTTGTATCCTGCTACATCACTGAAGGTATTTATGAGTTGCAGATGTGCCTTGGTAGAATTTTGGGGGCACTTATGTAAACTATCATATCATCAGCAAATAGTGAGAGCTTGGCTTCTTCTTTTCCAGTTTGTATCCCTTTGATCTCCTTTTATTGTCTTATTGCTCTAGCTAGAACCACAAGTACTATATAGACTAGATATGGAGAAAGTGGACAACCTTTTCTTGTTCTTGATTTCAGTGGGATTGCTTTTGAGCTTCTCTCCATTTAGTTTGTTGTTGGCTGTTGGCTTGCTGTATATCCCTTAATTATGTTTAGGTATGTTCCTTGTATTCCTGCTCTCTCCAAGACCTTTATCATAAAGGAACGTTGTGTTTTGTTGAAGGTTTCCTTAGCATCTAATGAGATGATCATGTTTTTTTTTTTCAGTTTGTTTATATGGTGGTTTACATGAACAGATTTTCATATGTTGATCCATCCCTTCATTCTGGGATGAAATTGATATGGTGGATGATTTTTCTGATGTGTTCTTGGATTCAATTTGCCAGTATTTTATTGAGTATTTTTGTATCAATGTTCATGAGTGAGATTGGTCTGTAATTCTATTTCTTAGAATGTCTTTGTGTGGTTTGGCTATCAGGGTAATTGTAAACTCATAAAAATAGTTTGGCAATGTTCTTTCTGTTTCTATTGTGTGGAACAATTTGAGGAGTATTGGTATTAGTGCTTCTTTGAAAATCTTATAGAATTTTGTGCTGAAGCCATCTTGCCCTGGCTGTTTTTGGTTGGGAAAGTTTTGATATTTCTATTTCTTTAGCAGTTATAGGTCTATTTAATTTGCTTATCTGGTCTTGATTTAATTTTGACAAGTAATATTTATCCAGAAAATTGCCTATTTCCCTTAAGTTTTCCAATTTTTTGGAGTACAGGTTTTCAAAATAAAACCTAATTTTTTTGATTTCCTCCATGTCTGTTGTTATGTCCCCCTTTTAATTTCTGATCTTGTTAATTTGGTTATTCCCTCTCTGCCTTTTGGTTAGTGTGAATAAAGGTTTGTTTATTTTGTTGATTTTCTTGAAGAACCTACTCTTTGTCTCATTGATTCTTTGTATTGTTTTCTTTGTCTCTATTTTGTTGATTTCAGCTCTCAATTTGATTATTTCCTGCTGTCCAGTCCTCCTGGGTGAGTTTTTGTTGTTGTTGTTCTAGAGTTTTCAGGTGTTCTTTTTACTCACTAGTGTGGGATTTTTTCCAACTCCTTTATGTAGGCATTTTGTGCTATGAATTTTCTCTTAACACTGCTTTCATTGTGTCCCATAAATTCCATATGTTGTGTGGTCATTTTCATTGAATTTTAGGAAGTCCTTCATTTATTTCTTTGTTTATTCCTTGACACATTGATAATTTCAGTGAGCATTGTTTAATTTACATAAGTTTGTTGTCTTCTGAAATTAGTGTTGATATTGAATTCTAATTTTAAGCCATGGTGATCCAACAAGATATATGGGGTTATTCTATTTTTTTTGTATCTGTGGAAGTTTGCTTTGTTGCCTAGTATGTGCTCAATTTTTGAGAAGGTTCCACGAGGTGCTGAGAAGAAGGTATATTCTTTTCTGTTTGGATGGAAGGAATGTTCTATAGATGTCTGTTAAGTCCATTTGTCTCATAACATGTTAGTTCCCTTATTTCTCTGTTAATTTTCTGTCTGATGGTCTTGTCCAGTGGTGAGAGTGGGGTGTTGAAGTCTCCCACTATTAGTGTGTGGGGTTTAATGTGTGACTTATGCTTTAGTAATGCTTCTTTTACATATGATGATGCCATTTTATTTGGGGCATAGACATTCAGTATTGAGATTTCCTCTTGATGGATTTTTTCCTGTGACTAATATAAAATGTTCTTCTTTGTCTCTCCTGATTGATTTTAGTTTGAGGTCTATTTTTTAGATATTACAATAGCTACACCAGCTTGTTATTATGTCCATTTGATTGGAAATTTTTTTCCAACCCTTTCTCTGAGGCTATGTCTGTCTTTGAAGTTGACATGTGTTTGTTGTATGCAGCAGAAGGATGGATTCTGTTTTCATATCCAATCTATTAACCTGTGTCTTTTTATAGGTGAGTTGAGTCCATTTATATTAAGGGATATTAGTGACCAGTGATTGCTAGTTCCTGTTATTTTAGTTTACGTTGTTAGTGATGTTATTGTGTGTGTTTTCCCTTTTTTGGGATTTGCTGCTGTGAGATCATCTATTGTCTGTGTTTTTGTGGCTGTATCTAACTTCCTTGGGTTGGAGTTTTCCTTCTAGTACTTTGTGTATGGCTGAGTTTGTGGCTAGGTATTGGTTAAATCTGGTTTTGTCATGGAATATCTTGTTTTGTCCTTCTATGTTGATTGAAAGTTTTGCTGGGTATAGTAGTCTGGGCTGGCATTTGTGGTCTCTTAAAGTCTGCATAACACTTGACCGTCACCTTCTGGCTTTCATTGTTTCCATTAAGAACTCAGGTGTAATTCTGATAGGTCTGTCTTTATATGTTACTTGGTCTTTTTCATTTGCTGCTCTTTATATTCATCCTTTATTATGTATGTTTAGCGTTTTGATTATTATGTGACAAAGGAACTTTTGGTGTTCTATAAACTTCTTTTACCTTCATATGCATATCTTTCTTTAGGCTGGAAAAGTTTTCTCTTATGATTTTGTTGAATATATTTTCTGTGCTTTTGAGTTGGACTTCTCCTTATTCTTCTATCCATATCATTTTTAGGGTTGGTCTTTGTATGGTATACCATATTTCATGTTAAGCCTTTGTTAGATTTAATATTTTCTTTGATCAATGAGTCTATTTCCTTATTGTATCTCCAGAGCTTGAGATTATCTTTTCTATCTTTTGTATTCTGCTGTTTATGCTTGCATTTGGGATTCCTGATTGTTTTCTCATAATATCTGTTTTCAAGTCTTGAATTGTTTCTTTCATCTTTGATTACATTTTCTTGGTTTTCTTTAAGAAATTTGTTAATTTCTTTGATTTTTTTTGTCTTTTCCTCCATTTCTTTGAAAAAAATTTTTATTTCATCTTTAAAGGCCTCAAACATTCTCCTAAAGTTTTTTTTAGGTTATTTTCTTCTATTCCATCTATATTTGGGTGTTCAAGTATTAATGTTATAGTGCCACTAGTTTTTGTTGGCATGTGTTCTTCTTTGTGGTGTTGAGTGTGTTTTTAGCTTGTCTACTCACCTTTTCCTCTGATTGGTATAGGTGGGACTGTCTGTGTCTCTGGTGATCAATCTTTCAGATGCCAGTGAATCCAAGGCTCAGATGGTTATTCCTCTTTGTGCAGTCAGGGCCACTGTTCCAATTACCATTGAGGTCACTCAGTGTTCCCAGAGGTTGCTCAGCACTCCTTTGGGATTGCTCTGTAAGCCTGGGGTTGTTTGGCCCTGCTGCCATGGAGGTCGCTTGCTTGGGGCTGCTCACACTCAGGTCGCTCCTTTGGGCCTGTTCCTGCAGAGGTCTCTGGCCTGCCTGCTCTCTCAGCAGGGGCTCTTTTGTACCTGTTCCTGTAAAGGTTGTTGCCCCAGGCCTGCTCTGGCAGAGGTCACTGGCTCAGTCCTGCTTTAGTGAAGGTCACTGGCTCAGGCCTGTTCCCACAGATGTCCCTGGTTTGGGCCTGCTCCCATAAAGGTCCCTGACTTGAGCCCAGTCCCGCAGAGGTCCCTGCTTCAGGCCTGTCCCTGACTTTCCCAAATACAGGAAATTTTTATAGAAGAAAGTTTATATATCAACTGCTAATACCCATTTTCGAATCATATTATTGTAGTTTCCTTCTCCTTCTTGTTTGTTTAGTGTCTTACTCATTTGTATCAGCATAAAAACCTATGCAGTAATATAAAAAGTAAATTATTATGGCAATCATCTAGATTAGGAAAACATCATGTGGGATTTCAACAGAGTAGTTCAGAATTCCAGATGGGTTTCTTTCAAATTTGATGACCTTAGCTGTAACCCTGCTAAATAAATATTTCTCCATCAGACTATTTTTCCCTTTGTATGACTTGCTATCTTCCATGGCTCTGTGTACCTGAGAAGGGGTGGCGGTTGGGGACCTACTAGCCTGACATTACGGTGACCACTGAGAGATGGAGAGAGGGATAGGTTTTCTATATTTTATTGAAAACATTTTTTCCTGATTTCTGAAAGTCTAGTAAGACTTTGGAATAAAAAGAATGAATGCAATCAAATTCCATGGAGAAGAATGTGAAGAAAAGTTAGTAAAAAAAGACTTTGTGTCTAAACACCATTCAAAGAAGAACAAGAACTTACACAGAGAGGAACATGCCTCAGAAAAAGAAGGCAAATTTCTTTCAGGAATGAGATGGTCTCTTTTTTCCATCTCTTTATACAACGTTTTTTGTAGAAAAAAATTTATTGAGCTCTTTATGAACCCAGAACCTTCCATGCTATCTTTCCTCAGACCAAAAAATGCACAACTTTTTTTAATCTAATTTAGTTTCCTAATGCTAGATGTTATGATTTCACCTTTAACACTAAAAGCAAAGCAGGCCCCTGAGTTATCCATCCCCATGCTGTTTAGTGTTTACTGTTATCTTAGGTGTATGTGAGTGCAGTCATACTTGCAGGGCCCCAAGCTGAGGTAGCCTCTTAGAACTGGTACCATAGAAACGGCACATTACATCTTCACTCTTCCTAACAATGCCAAACACTAAGCAAAATACAAACATTTAAAAAAAGAAGATATTAACTAAGCAGTGTTGTACTACAAACAATCTAGCATTGGATTTGGGAAGGGAATCAGCCACATCCAGACAGAATTTACAGGCATTTATCCCTAGCAGAGCCAAGCCAGGCATGTGCCTAACCTATCTGTTTGGTTTACTCACAGATATCCTATTATGTCTCCATTGCCTGCAGGAAGACAGAGCAGGCACCCTGGAGAAAATGCCATGTCATAGGAATAAACCATCCATTTTCTTAGTTTCTCTTTGATTGACAGAAATAGAGTTATCTTTAGAACGCAAGACTATATTAAATGTATTTCAAGACTATCTCAGTATCATTAAGCTGGGAAAAGAGCAAATTTTTTTCTATTCATATTTCCTCCAATTCTCAGGGGCCTACTAGGACAGAATCACAGACTAAAAATAGTGTAGACTAACTTGGGCCCAGTTAGGCAGGCTATTTCTCCTGTTATCCATAGCTTGTTTTCCTTTTCAAAAATCTAGTTATTCCATTAATGCCATGAAAGCACTTCTGTGGTATGAACAAGACAGACAAGGCTGATGGAAGTACTGAGTCTTTGTAAGCCATTCTCAGAATTCAGCTTTGGGGGCACACACCGTGTTTCTCTTTAATTACATGCATATACACGGTGTACACCAAGTCCTTTGTCATCTGTCTGACTATTGATAGTGCAATCAGCTTTGCAAACAACAAATTTCTCATCTTCTAAATATTTTGGCTATAAATAAAGAATTTAGGTTTTAAAATATTTTCCTTTTTTCTGTTACCAGATTTTATAGGTCACCTTATGTTGATTTAATAGTACACATTTGAGTGTTGTGGTTTTATTTTCAAATATATATTTTCTCACTCCAGTCATGGTACTTTCTTCATTGTTATCACTACATATGCTGCCATTGCTCATTAGTGCTTTATCTGGGTGATGTGGGATTCCCCTCTGTATCCTGTGAATAAGTTTTATTACCATTGGTTAATAAAGAAGTTGCTTTGGCGATACACAGATTATTAAAAATGGGTTAATCTAAGATATAAGAGCTAGCTAGGAATATGTCTGAGCTGTTGCCCAGTTTTATAATTGATATAGTTTTTTGTGTTTATTAATGTCTGAGCAGTTGGAAAATGAAATAATAGTCTCCATTTACATAATGGAGCCCAAACAATTGGGGCTAACCATTATAGCTCGCCACTCACTTTGGGTCTGGGTGCTGGCATGCCTGCTCAGGGTTAGGAGAAAAGTAGCTGAGAGCCCTCCTGCTCCTCAACACTCCTTGCCTGGGCAAGCAACTGGGTCAGGTCTGCTAGGCGTGCACAGGCAGGAGAGCATGGCGGATTTTAGCCGCCATACACAGAGACATTTCCAGACCACTCAGTATGCTGCATGGCAGATTTAGCTTTTACTCAGACAAAAATGGTTTATGTGTTGCACACAAATCCAAGATCTGAGGTGGTAAGTGTGTCTCCCTCTGGTGGTCTCAGAACTGGCGATGAACATACCTCCACCTGTTAAAAGGTCAAGAGAAGTGGAGCCTGCATCCAGGGCCACTGGAACCAAGCTGCTTACCATTTTGAGAGCACTCCTGGTCAGAAAAGAACTACAGATATGCAACAAACACAGATTCAGACAAAAATAAGCCTCTGAATGGGTCACAGTGTATTTAAAAGATGTACTTAGGCTTAAGAAAAAAAGAAAATGGGTGTAGGCAGTTATAGAAAGATATTGTTTTAAAAATAAAACAAAGTCTTTAAAGAGACAGTGAAAGTAATATAAAAGAGTACAGACAGTCACAGATTATAGGAATAAAGTAAACATTAAAAAGTAATAGAGTAAAAAAAGCCATATAAAGATGGAATATACATAGAGTCTGTATTATGTATATTATTATGTTTTCTTTGAAATTTTTAATTAGTAATAAACTAACTTCAGAGAGACATTTGATTGTGGAGGCTGCTAAGCTAAATCAACATATATATTTCATAGGTATCTTGACTTCAAAATTTGAGTCTTAGGCTATGTTACTTTGGAAAAGAAGTTCTGCTTTTATTTCCACAGAAGATAAGAACCTGTGGATTACTTCCAGGCTAATGTGGTTTGATGGAACAAGACCCCCTGAAAGGTCTCCATGAACCCTAAAAATACTTCTCCCAACAAACAGCAGGGAGAATTTTGGAGAAAGCTATGCCCAAATTCCCAAAATGATTGTTTATAAATGTTTGTTTTTATTTAAAGGGGGTTGATTATAAATGATTAAAAGGTCACAGTCAATATCTTTCTAAAAAGGGGGGGATATGATATAAAAATGAATACTTTGCATTGGTATGAATCTTGGTCTATTGATACAAATTTGAGGTTGATTTGTTACACTGTGTATGTGTATTTTTGCTCTTGTTTAAGGTATTATGTTTGTGCAGCTCATTTAAAAATGTAATGTATAATTAAGAAATACAGATTAATACATAGTCATCCATCGAGGACCAGCCTTAACAAAAAACACGTCTTGCCAGGGCAGAGGAGTGGGAATTGAAGAAATATAAGTGAAAGATACAAGAAGCACAAAAACAATAAGACTGAAAACATAAAGCAGCATCGGGAGGGAGTCTCAGGGATTATTCAGATCCTGAAAAATCATCTGTTTTTATTTTTCCAAAGCTCTTATACAAAACATAAACTGGGGGAAAAGGTAACAAAAAGCTTCATTAATATTATACAAGAGGTGAACTCATACAGTCATTCTGTTGCCTAGGTAGCAAGCTGACTCCATGTTTACTCTTGGTCAACACTTGGTCACGTAGGCAGAAAACACCTCCTCCACAGGTGACCTCATAGTTACAATGGAAGGAGGAGAGTTGTGTCTTGAACTTCTTTTTCAAGAAAACATTATTTATTTGGATACTCAAGGATGTCATCTGTGATTATCTTGCTGTAACCTAGAGTCATTTGAGAAGAGATCCTAAGTTGAAGAAATCAGGTTGGCCTGTGAGTAGGCATGAGGGGGACTGTTTTGATTAATAACTGATGTAGAAAGACTCAGACCACTATGGGTGGTACCAGTTTATGGGCTGGGCTCTGAGCTATATGACGTGAGAAAGGTAGATGAAGCAGATGCAGCAGCAAGCAGCAGCATGGGTGCATTCCCTTCTCTCTGCTCTTGCCTATGGATGTGATGTAGCTAGCTGCTTGAATTCCCACCTTGGTTTCCCATCAATAATGGACTGTAACTTGTTGATGGAGGCTACTTGTACATTCTTCTTGGCTATCCAGACCACAAAATAATCACTCAAAACTATATTATTTGCAATACTGTTTGGCCAATAGGTTAAGCATATTTCTAGCTTACTCTTAAATCTTAAATTAACCCGTTTCTACTAATCTGTGTGTCGATGTGGCTGTGGCTTACTGGGTAAAGTTCCAACAAGTCTGTCTCTGGCAGAGGCTACACGACTTTTCCCTAGTCTGCCTACTCTCTGTAGTAGGAGGTTGCTTGTCCATTTCCTAGCCTCTCAGACTCCCAAAATAACCACACAGAAACTGTATTAATTAAATCACTGCTTGGCCTATTAGCTCTAACTTCTTATTGCCTAGCTTTTACCTTTTTTTTTTTGGTTTTTTTTGAAACAGGGTTTCTCTGTGGCTTTGGAGCCAGCTTTTACATTTTAGTTTAACCCATTTACGTTATTTTATATTTTACCACAAGGCTTGTAGCCTGCCAGCAAGGTTCAGGCATGTCTGTCTTCAGCGGCAGCTCCATGGCTTCTCCCTGACTCCACCTCCTTCCTTCCAGCATTCAGTTTAGTTTTCCCTGCCTAGCTCTACTCTATCCTATCACAGACCTAAGACAGTTTCCTTATTAACCAATGGTACTCACAGCATAAAGAGGAGAATCCCATATCTACTTTCGCTATCTATATCTATCTCTATATCTATCTATCTATCTATCTATCTATCTATCTATCTATCTATCTATCTATCTATCTATCTTCCAACCTGGCTATATTCTGTTAACCTATTGGCTGAAAGCAGCTACTTTATTAACCAATAAAGCAACATATATATATATAGAAGGACTTTCCACACCAGTAACCTGGAATTGTAAGCTGAATAAGCCCCTTATGCCCTTATATTGATTTTGGTCAAGGTATTTTATTACAGAGACAGAGATGAAGTAAAAGCAACAAAATGATGGGATACCACATATGCAGAGACATGATCTAAGACAAAGAACACCAGATGTCTAAGGGGAGAACCCTTCCAGACCAAAAAGCAGGAAGAATAAAGGATCCAAAGCAGAAGCATCTTGGGGTGTTTGAGAAGCAGCAAGAGAGGTCCTGTAGATGCATGGCCAAAGCTTTCTTCAGTTCTCTTAAAGAAGATGTTGAAGTAGCTCTGAAATCAACAACTAGAAAGACTCCTTGTGTTTGTATATGATCACTCAACATTACAAAGACCACATTCTAATTATGATCACTGCAAAAATGCCAACAAACATTTTTTTTCTGGAGTTAAAATAATCAAAACTCAAGTTTGTATGAAGAATAATTGGAAAATTAGAAAGAAACACTAGGGAATGAGACATGTATTACAAAGATACCAAAATAAGATTGCTAAGCTAACTAAAAGTGTAGAAGTTACAGATGAATAAGCAACATAATTTATTTAAACCAGCATATCTAGGTATAAATTCATGAATGCTTTGAATTTAAAATATGATAAAGTTAGTATTTAAAACATTGAGACTGGAGTGTAGGTCTTTTGAAAGCTACATGATAAGTGAACATCTATTTATAAAAAGAGAAAATTCATTCCAAAATTTACACCAAACACATTATTAAACAAACCAGATAGATAGAAAAATGATGTCACATCCATACTAGGAAGTGTAACTTCCCCTGACCTAGAATGTAGAAAAAAGTAATACCATTGTCTCTTAGCCAGCCAATGAAAAAAATCAATGAGCAATGATTAGTGAGGTAAAATAAGTTATACACTGTCTTTTGGCCTTGCTGGGTAATTGACTAGTAAGATTTAAATAATTTATACCTTTGTTTCTTGGCTGGACAAATAGAATTCACTGTCTAAATACTATGAGTATGATATATTATGCTTCATGAGCTTTGCTTTGAGATCATATCCTTCTTGGTTTTGGTTTTCAATAGTTAACCAAAGTATGTCTACAGCTACAAGGCAAATAAGATTTGCATAAGACTTGCTCTGAACTCTGGAAAATATCCAAAGCAGTCATTTGAGCATGAGTGAGAATGGACTCAGCCTTGACCACATGGCATTTGTCTCTTCTATAACTCATCAGAGGACAGGGTGGGTATAAGTCTCAGTGGAAATTCATCATCCCCATAGATTATTGATGACTGGTCAAACTTCTGTGAAGTTTAAAGAGATCAATAGAGTGAAATGGTTCCCAGACTCGGTGAATAAACTCAAGCAAGTCTTTGGCACGAACTGTGCCTGAATGGGGCAGACTCCAAGCAGCAGTGCCAAATTATCAAAGATAGGTTGGGATTTGAGTTGCCACTCAAGAAAAAAAAACAGTTTGCAACATAAGTTCAACCAAATTCATGCCTTTATGCGGTTGGAGAGATGGCTCAGTCGTTAAGAGAACTGACTGCTCCTCCCAGAGGGCCTGGGTTCATTTCTCAGCACCCACATGGCAGCTCATAACTGTCTGTAACTCCAGCTCCAGGGAATTGGACACCCATGGCAAAACACCAAAATGTACATAAAAGAAAAATAAAGAAAAAAAACGCAAAATATTCAACTCTCCTCACGTCTCTAAAATAATACAAGTCAATTAATGAATATAAGGCAAGGAGGTTATGATCTATTTTTAGGAAAAAAATCAAATTCCAACACTGGAGAGGTGGAGGCAGGGAGGAGCTTCGGGGCTTGCTGGCCAGTCAATTGAGCTAAATTGGAGAATTTCAGGTTCAGTGGCAGACCCTACTTCATAAAGGAAGGTAGAGAGTGATTGAGGAAGATACCTGACATCAGCCTATGGCATATGCACCTGCAAATTCATGTATGTTCACACATGAACATGTGTAGTACATGTATGTACATACATACATACACATGTAGAAATCAAGATAAAGCATTCTTTTTCTTCTATCTTTATTATCTTCTTTATTTAAAAATTTACCTAATATTTATCTCCACTCATTCCTCTTCTCTTTCCTTTGTGTCTCCCTATTTGCCTTTTTAAAAATATTCATGTCATATGACCTTTTTGCTAAACCCCAATTATTAACACTTTATTCGTCTCTTTTGGTCTCCTAGCTATTTCACAATAATTCGTTTACACACAGAGAAACCTTAGAAGTTAGGGTCTGAATGTGAGAGTAGAGGTCACCAGAAATTAGGGTCTGAATGTGAGAGGAGGTCACTTCACTTATATTGTTTTCAACTTCCACTCATTTTCTTGCAATTATCAGAATTTCATTTTTCTTAGCACTAAATAAAATTCTGCTGTTTATTTTGCTGTATTTTTCTTCCTTTTGGTGGATCGTATCTTAGTTGGATCCCTATCCTGGCTGCTATGAGTAAAGCGTGAATAAGCATGAATGGGCAAGCATCTCTGGGAATGCTGGAGAGTCCTCCAGATGTCCACCTACGAGTGGCACAGCCGGGTCTCATAGTAGGTTCTGTTTTGAACTTTCTATGCAGCCTCCGGAGGGATTTCGAGAGTCGTTGCACTACTTGACACCCTAGCCAGGAGTGGAGGAAAAAAACAAACAAACAGCCGCAAAATTTCTTTGAAAAATGCCATAACGAAACAACTCTTTATAAGTTAAAATTAAAATAAAAATTAATCAACAAGTATTCAAAGAAAGCTATAGATGGAACAGAGCAGTGACAGATTGACAATGCTATTGAACAGTTATAACAGTGACACCAAGTTGCCAGAGCAAGGCCCAGAACTTATGCATAGGTTAGAAAGAAAATGTTTTTATCTGAAAAACAGAAATAGTTTAAATTAAATGTATTATCAAGAAACTGTGGGGCTGCACTTAGTAAAACAAGTACAATAGGTATTTGTTTGGACTTTACACAAGAGATATTGAAAAATTTCAGATATGAAATTGGCAAATTTTGTCCTAAGTTATCAAGGAACAGGAGTTTCAGATGTAAGAAACTACCTACTCTGAACCTATCAGTCTTACCGCAAGGCCATCCACCCACTATTAATTCAATACTGGCATAATTAATAGGTCAAATATAATAGATATATGTTTAGTACTAATACATTGGATATTGTCTTATAAACTGTGATTAAATTTTTACCCAAAGACACCCAGCTTCTCTTAAAGGACCATGGAAATTCTATTGCAATTACTTAATTTTGTGCTTATACCACAAAATCATCCATAAAGGACACACAAACAAATGCATGGCTGTGTGACAATAAAACTTTATTTAAAAGTAGATGATGGGTCAAATTTTCAGTTCATAACTTGATAACTTCCTCATTTATTTAGTGGAAAACTATATATTAGAACTATTGAGGAGGATCTCAATAAACTAATATAGAGTGATTTTTTTGAAGCAGATTAAAAGTGTCAAATCTAGAACCATTTGAACATCAAAATAACCTACCATGATAGTGGATAGTCTTTTGAGTAAGATAGTTAGATTCACGAAGTCATAATGAGTGAATAAATTAATAAATGGTAAGAAAAGGTGATCTATTACAATAGCTAACCAACAAGAAACTAATGATTTTAGAAACATCACTATTTTCCGTATATTAGCTTTTGTGAATATTACATATACTAATTTATAAAAGAGCCAGACATGGTGGAAGAAACTTGATCCCAGTACTTGAAAGACAGGTTAGATGATTGCAAGTTTGAGACCAACATGAGTCCACAGAAAGAACAGACATAGTCTGGGCTCCAGTGTGAGACCCTTACCAATCAATAAATGAATAATCAAACAAAGAAATGAATACACAAACATGAAAAACAGTAGGAAGAAAGAAAAATTCCCATTTTGTTGCTGTGTTAGTGTTGTATGATTCAGGAAAAATTACCAATGGATGCTAAAACTAGCGGGAAAAGTTTCACGAGGGCATAGACTCAAAGTACCATCTCGTAAACTGCTTATCTATCACAAAAATTGAGGACCTCAAAGTGCTCCATCTTAACCATGTGACCAATGTGTTACTAAACACAAACAAATTGATATCCTATGCTTCCTGAAATTAGTTCTGTAATATCTCTATCAGAATGCAAACTCTCAACCTAGTGATAAACTATCAAAGCAACTCAACTAAAGAGGTCTCTAAAACAGTTGACTGGAACCCTTCAAAAAGGCCAGTGTCTCACTGAAGTAAAATAAGAAGCATCCAGATCAAAAAGTCATGGACGCTAAAGACAGTTTATGAGCCTGGGTTGTACTGGACCAAAGGTTAAGGTGGTCAATAAGGGCATTATTAGAACATTTTTTCAAAATAGGACTGGATACCAGCAGATGAGATAGTAGAGTGCTGACTTTGATAGTTGTACCTAATTATTCTTTTCAAAAAATTTATTTGCTTATTCTTTTTATGCATGTGTTCTGTCTGCATGTTTGTATGTGCATCACATGTATATCTGGTACCCAAAGGGTTCAGAAGAGGGTATCGGATCTCCTGAACTGGAGTTACAAAAAGCTGTGGACCTCCTTGTGAGTGCTGGGAACCAAACCCAGATCTTCTGCAAGAGCAACAATTGATCTTAACATCATCTCAGTCCAGTCAGTACTTTTCTATTCTTGTTCTTAGGTAATTAACATTGAAGGCTTTCAAGGTAAAAGATTAGAGATTTTCTGTTTATTATAAAATGGGTTGGAAAACATCTAATTATTTTTTGTAGAGACGTGATGCTATAGTACTTATGGTATACAACATGAACAATTGGGGAGTCTAAATGAACAGTATGAGTTCTCTTTATTTTCTGGATATGTCTCTACATTTGTCTTTGACATTGTTTCAGAGTGGAAATTGCAAAAGAAATAACATGTCAAACACTTCCTACCCCATCACAGCAGGAGGTTCTCTGAGAACCTGCCTACTTCTCAAAGACAAATCTATTCGTGATTTTTGATGAATCTATACCAGTTGTATTTGAAACTAGAACAGAATAGTCTTCAAATTTAGGCATTTCAGAATTGGTAGACCACTGCTCCTTTTACTTAGCACGATGATTTCTCGTTCTGCTCCTCTATGTGCAGACAACATGGCTTTGTTCTCAAGGTCTAGTATCCTGGTCACTATTCTGCTGCTGGGAAGAGAAACAATGATCAAGCAACTTATAAAATAATTTGGGGGTCATGGTTCCAGAGTGTTGTAGAGTCTGTGACCATCATGGTCAGGAGCATGACAGTATGATGCTGGAACAGTAGCTGAGAGCTTACATGTTGAGTCAACAACCATGAGGCAGAGAAAAAGAGAGAGATAGAGATAGAGATAGATAGATATATATATATATAGATAGATAGATAGATAGATAGATAGATAGATAGATAGATAGATAGAGAGCTGAAATGGTATGTGCCTTTGAGATCCCTCAATAACGCACCTCCTCAATTAAGGTCACACCTTCTCATCCTTCCCAGATATTTCCATCAACTGGGGACCAAGCATTCAAATATATGGGGACCATTCTCATTCAAACACACACACACACACACACACACACACACACACACACACACACACACATACACGTGTGTATCATATTTCAAAAGTCTACTCATCCATAGAAGGACATCTTATTGATTTCATGACCTGTCTGGTGTAAATAGTGCTACAATGAACTGGGTGTGCATGAATCTCTAATGGATATGACTTTTGATGTATTCAGGAGCGGTATGACTAGAACTTTCCTGCTGGTTTCCATGGACTGCCTTACATTGCTGCCAACAATGTATTGGGGTTTGGGGGTTCCCTTCCTTCTGTTCCTCTGAAACAGCTGATGCTTATTTTCTTGATGAAAGTCTTTGCTACTGAGATGAAGGAGAACTTCAGTGTAATTCTGATCCATGTTTCCCTGATGGCTAAGGAAGTTATCTATTTTCCTTATATACCTATTGGCTATTTACATTTCTGTATTTCAAGATTGTTTAATTCAGTTGCCTGCTCTCAACTAGATTTGATCTTTTGAGACCTTTATATAGCCTAGATATTAATCCCCCACAGCTAAATACTAAGAAAATATATTTTTTCATTCTGTAGACTGTCTCTCTACCAATTATTATTATTATTTTCCTCACTGTTGGAGTCTATCCAGAAAGACATTTGCCTATGTTGTGAAATATTTCTCCTATATTTTTCTCTAGTGTTTTCAATGTTTCAGGTTTTACATTAAAGCCTTTGATTCCTTTTGTTTGAATTAAAATAGATTTTTTTCACACAAATATCATTTTAACAACTTTAGGTCATTATTTTTACATTGGTATCAATTATATTTGGGTTATTTAGTCAGAAATTAGTCTTTCATATATTGTTTGTAGTTGGACTTAAGAACCTAAAATACTACTCAAACATAATTATGTACTTTATTCTCTGACATCATGTAGGATGGGACACATGAAGAAAATAGTATGTCATATTTTAAAGCAAACACAGAAGTAAAAAGACCTCTCTCTCAACAATTGCTTCAATAATGTAACATTGCACTTTGTTTCATATTCCAGTATGAACTTCATTGACTTCTGTATCACTGCATGAGTGTGACTGTGAGTGCAGGTGCCTGTAGAGGTCAGAAGAAGGTGTTAGATACCTTGGAGCTGGAGTTACAGTGTTTCTGAAATGATCCTTTGATGTGGGAGTCCCCTCTGTGTGTTGCTTGTATTGGTTAATGAAAAAAGAAACTGCCTTGGCCTGATAGGGCAGAACTTAGGTTGGCAGAGAAGACAGAACTGAATTCTGGGAGAAAGAAAGCAGTCAGGAGATACTATGGAGCCACTGCCAGAGTCAGACATGCTGAATCTTTGCTGGTAAGCCCCTGCCACATGACGATATATAGATTAATAGAAATGGGTTAAATCAAGATGTGAGAATTAATCAATAAGAGGCTAGAGCAAATGGGCCAAGAAGTGATTTAATTAATACAATTTCTATGTGGTTATTTCAGGGCTAAGCTAGCCTGGCCGCTGGACGGAACAAGTATCCCCCACTCTGCAACAATCCTTGTGGATTCTGGGAATCAACCTTGAATCTCTGGAAGAGCAGCAAACACTCTCCACACCTGTAATGTCAATTCTTGTAAAATCAGTCACATAGGACAGATATGTGTACAGAGGCAAAGTTTCTTCTCAAGACATATAACTCATATTGAGCCTCATGTTTAAGCATTTACGACCAAAACACACTAGAGGCTTGAACTAAAATGTCCAACTGTGAGAACTGTAGTTCTCTCATCCAATAATTTTTCTTCTTGAGATGTTTCTGTTCTCACCTTCTTCTTTTTTCCAGATCTGCTCAATATTCCATGCACGATTCAGAAGCATTTGGTGGGAAAGGATTTCTCTCCTGTGTTTCACAGGATTGACCATGAACAGACCGCTATGTACATGAACATAGAATACGGGACATGAGAGGCAGAGTTGCCCTCAGCAATCACAACTTCACAGTCTAACAATCCATGATGTAGAAACATCAAATGATATCTGATATCACCCAGCTTAGTGAGGCTAAGTCATATGCCATGGTGTGCAGCTCTGTTCCCAGAACTAAAGAGACTGTGGCAGGGGTATTGTGACTTGGTGGCCTTTCTGAGCTATCTAAAACTCTAGTCCCCACACAGGAACACATAAACTTTGTCCTTCCTATCTGTTTGTCTATGTTAGACTTTGTGTTGCTGGGATGAACTACTCAAACAACTAAATCGAAAGAAAGTTTTATCTCCATCCATAGTATTGGTTTCAATCTACTTGTCATGGCTGGTTCTGTTGCTTCCATGACTGTGATAAAGCAGAGCATCATGGTCATGAAAGCATGTGACAGGGGCTGCTTATCCCATGGCAGACTGAAAGAACAGGCAAACCAGAATGAGACTGGAAGATATACAACTCCCCAAACACAGTGCCCTGCTTCCTCCAACCAGGCTTCTTCTTTGACTTTTCACTGTTTCCCAATAATGCCATCACAGTTTGTATCCACTGAAGAATTAGTCTACTGAGTAAGTCAGGGGGTCTAGCATGCAATCATTTCCCCAAAGCCTATCAGCTCATCACGAAGATCCTAACACATAAGCCTATGGGGACATTTCATACTCAAACATCACATGATCTTCTATTTTATTGTATAAAACTCTCAGAACCCTTGATTCATTTATATAACCCTGTCCTTCTACCATAGAAAAGCCCTTATATTGGTCTAGTGTTGACTATATTTCAAATAAGAGAAAAAAATGATATTTTGCTCTACCAAATGATAAATTAATGTCACAGTATAAATTTAATAACTTTGTTCAGTGTGAAGGTTGTTATGTGCAAATGAAAAACAGTGTTGAGAAAAGGCACAAACAGCTCAACTAACTTCAACAACAAAACAAATTCCCTGGGAATTCTTTCAAAGCAAATCCTAACACTTCAACAACCAACTTTGGATTTTTCTAACTTTGCTTCAGTTTATAGAATCTGAGTTGAGTAGAGTATGTTTGCATGTTGCATCACCAATTCCATTGTTTCCCATATTGGTGTTCCAATGAGATTACCTGGACATTGTTTAAATGAGACATTTGTTCATTAATTTATTTACATCCCAAAGCTGTTGAGTACTTATTGATAACAATGATCACCATGTTGCTAGGTTTTGTCAATTTAACACAAACTAGAGTCATTTGGGCAGAGGCAACCTAAGGTGAAGAATTCTCTCCATCAGATTGGCCTGTGGGCATGTCTGTACGGGACATTTTCTTAATTAGTGACCAATGTAGGAGGGCACAGTCCTCTGTGGGTGGTACTTTCCTGGGAAGGTGGTCCCAGGCTGTATGAGAAAGCAAGCTGAGCAAGCCTCAAAAAGCAAGCCATAAGCAGCACTCCTCCTCCACCTCTGGTTTAGTTCCTGCCTCCAGGTCCTGCCTCCAGGTTCCTGCTAAAGTTCCTGCCTGAATCCCCTTAGTAATGGACTGCTGTGGAAGTGGAGGTCCCATATCTCCCCTGCCCAAGTTTATTCTGGTCACTGCATTTATTACAGCAACAGAACAATCTAGAATAACCACAAGCCAAGAAACTTCAAGCAAAATCTTTTGGTTGGGTATACTAACCATATAAAAACTAGTTACAGTTTTAAATCAGTTTCACATATTGAGAGTTTAACAGGAAGCTCTTAAATCAGAATGACCCGCTTTAGGTTATTTCCTCAGGGTAGATACGATTTTTGTGGGTCAGGACCTTCTTTTCTTTCATGCTCCACCCATCTGCCTACTCTCTTTCTATACCTCGGTTTGGATTTCTTGCCTGGCTTTACTCTGCTAGGCCATTGGCCGAAACTGCTTCATTCCTAGCATACAGAGAGGAATCCCACATCACTGTGATAGCTGATCAGCTTTCTCCCACTGTAGCAAAATACCAGAGAGGCTAACTGAAGAGAGCAAAGACTCGCTTTAGCTCCCATCTCAGAGGTTTCAGGCCATGCTCACTTGGCTCCATGTTTCTCAACTCATAGTGATAAAAAGGCTGCCTTGCCTCATGATGGCCATGAAGAAGAAAGAGGAGGGCAGGGAAAGAAAGAAGTGCAGTACAAGATATACCCTCAATGGCATGCCTCCACACACCACTTCTTCCAACTCCACTCCACCTGAATTTTCCAACACCTACCAGTAACCCTCTCAAATTTCAAGTCCATGCTTGGACACACACACACACACACACACACACACACACACACACACACACAAGGTCAGAACCTCATGATCTAATTATATCCCCAAACCCTACCTCTAAACATGGTATTATCAAGTCTTGAAAAAAAATTATTTTATTTGTGTGTGTGTGTGATATACATGCATATTTGTACAGTACCCACAGAAGGCATAAGAAGGCATTGAATCCCTGGGGCTAGAGTTCAAGGCTGTCATGAACTGCCTGATGTGGGTGCTGGGAACTGAACGTTGGTCCTCCAGAGAACAGCAAGTGCTCTTAACTACTGAATTGTTTCTCCCACTCCAGATACCAAGACTTCTAACACATGAGGCTTCTAGGGGTGACATTTTATATTCACAGGGGATTTGCCAAACACAAAACTAGGTGCTATTTCTTCACCCCTCTTAGTGTTTGACAAAGCCAATATTTTATTGATTTATAACCTCTTTTGGCCCTTTTGCCTTTCAATGTGATTGACATTGCTTTTACTCCCAATACTCATCTTTTTGTCCACTCTTTCTTCAATTCAGATACAAAGCATATCTACTGTTTTTTTTTCAGGTACATGATATATTTTTATTGGTAGTAATCATTCTTTTCAATGAATTTCCAGAATTTGTTCCTCCTGTCTGGACAAAAGCATACCCTCTAACCAGTGATTCATCTACCACACACTCCAGGTCTAACTGTAGCAAAGGTCATTCTACCCATGACTACTCTGAGTTTATGTTTTTAATATTCCACAAAAGTGGGGTCAAAGCATATCTACTGTTAACATGGCTAGCTCCCAGCCATGTGTGTTTCAAATCAATTAACGGCGTCTCAGAGAGCCATCTTGTAATCATCTTCTCAGGACCAACACATCAACCTGATTAATTTCTGTAAATTTTAGTTGCTTCTTAATTTATATATATTTGAGTCAGAGTCTGACTCTATAACTCAGGCTGGCTTGGATCTCATACACAGTCAAGGTTAGTCTTCAACCCTTTCCAATCTTCTGCCTCAGGCTTCCAAGGGCAGCCTTTAGAAATGTGAGCATCACACTGTACTTATTTAACCACCATTTTCTTTCATGAGAGCCCCTGGATCCTAAACTGGTGGCTGGTATATACTTGACATTCATTAATTATGATGAATGAATGAATGGATTCTTAATTGACTTTTTCTTAAACTACCAAAAATACCGATCTCTCTCTCTGTCTCACTCTCTGTCTGTCTCTCTGTCTCTCTCTCTCTCTGTCTCTGTCTCTCTCTCTCTCTGTCTCTCTCTCTGTCTGTCTCTCTGTCTCTCTCTCTCTCTCTGTCTCTCTCTCTCTCTCTCTCTCTGTGTGTGTGTGTGTGTGTGTGTGTGTGTGTGTGCGCGCTCGCCAAGAGTTCAGGCACAGAGAGGCTCTGGATGCCCATGTGGATGTCAGAGGTCAGTTAAATTGTCTTTGCGAACTCTCTACCTGATGTTTTGAGACATCACTGAGCCTGGAGCTTGTGTTTTGGTCAGGTTAGCGGACCAGCGAGCCTCAGCCACCCTTTTATTCTTCCCCAGCACTGGAGTCAGAGATGTCCTTCACTACGGAGGACTGTTTATATGAATGCTGGAGACTCCAATTCAGTCCCCATACTTTGGCCACAAGCACTTTAACTACTGAGAGAATTCCTATACGTTCCTGTTCAGAAGGTTTTAACTTGTCAAATGTATGCCAATTCAAGTTTTAAAACAAGTCTTAAAAGCAGCTAGGACGCTGGAGAAAACACACCAAGGCTGAGCAACAATTCTGGCACTCGAATTACGGAGGGAGGCTTTTCCCTCAAACAAACAGGCACCACCGGAAAATGACCATTTTGTTGCTGATTTTCTCAGGAACCAGAAACATTTGGCAGTGAGAATGCAGATGATTCTTCATTTCAAAGCGGAGTCCAGATTACTTCGGAGATTGGGAACGGGAAAAACATCCCAAGAAAATGAAGGCGGTGTGGAAGAAGGAGAGGAGCCTGTCTTTTGAGTGTTACTTAAAAGAAACTTCCTAGAAAGCCCTCCCTTGGCGTTACTTAACAAACCTACTTTGGGAGCGTTAGCCCTCCCAACCCCAAATAAAGAGCGCTCCTGGCTCCGCCTAGTTTAGGTTTATTCTGGCCCTGCTAGCTGTGACTTCCAGACAGGGGTCCGCGGATTTCTGGACCGTTCTTTTGATCCCTTTAAAGGTGGGGATCGTGACGGAGGATGTGGGAGGAAGAAGGCGGGAGGCGAGGGCTGGAGGGAGAGTCGCGGTTGACATAGTAACTCTTCACTGCTCTCTCTGGCGGCTGCCACCGAGGCCCCCGCCTGTGCCCTCTGCCTGGGAGCCCGGGCCGCCTGTTGGCGCGGTCCAGATACTCTCAGATCAAGGTTCCCTTGACGGTTGTCCCCAGCCCCCAAAGCAGTGACTTCTACCCTGGCGGGCAGGGAAGCCACTGGCAGAGCCCAGCCAGCCAGGCTTCTGCATCCCTTTCCTCATCTTCCTTTCCCGGGCAGCGCCTTGCTCTGGGCCAGTTCGGTAGGTGACGCGGCCCCTTCTCCCCAGGTCCCCATCTGTGGGAGCCCGGTGCAGGCCGGCTGGGCGCTGTGCCATGAGCCAGAGCCCCGGGTTCGTGGCCCGGAGGGGCGGGTCTCCGCTGGTAGCCCCTGCAGCCGGTGCGCGGCGCAACGAGAGCCAGGACTGTCTGCTGATGGACGAGCTGGGAGACAACGGCTGCCCGCAGCTCCCGCTGCCACCCTATGGCTACTACCCCAGCTTGTAAGTGCGGGTGCGGGCGGCATGGGCTGCACAAGTGGGTACCGCGTGTGTCCCACCAGCGATGTCTCTCCAGACATCCAGACAGCTAGGGGCGTGCACTCCTGTGGGACTGGGCTGGCTGCTGCTGAGCACTTAAGGGGTGCGCTCACCCTCAGAAGGAGCCCGTCAGGTTCCCGCCCCACCACCTATGGTGGGATGCCAGGTCACCACAGGGGACCCTATGTTTGGTCAGGTTTTACAGTCCCTGCCACCCTGTGGCACTGGTCAACAGGCACGATCTACACCCAAAACGGGTTCCAGTTTTGCTCCAGCAATTCAGTCTTTGAGGGAGAGATGAACTGAACACTCAGGGTCTTTGAATGCACTTTGCGGAAGGAACTCATTAGTGCACTCTCCAGCGATGCCTTTTCCTCTGGTCTTGCCTCGGGTTACTTAGGAAGAAAGCAAGTAGCGAAGTTCTGAGGTCAGACTTGTCCCTTCTTACCCTGGAGTTGAGATTAAGACCAGGAAATAGACCCGTTCAGGTTTTGTATCCTTGGCAGGACAAAGGTAAGCCTGTTAGGGGTCAGAAGAATAATAAGGATGGGCTCCTTGTGGTCTCTTAATAGCCAGTTTAAAAACAACAACCAACAACAAAACCCCCAAATTGCAGGTTGGTGACAGTGGTGGTGGTAAGGGACAGAAGGCAGACAATAGAGTGGAGAAACAAAGAAACAAAGTCTCCACCCCCTCTTCACCCCGTCCCCGACTTTGACCACATGTGCAGCAGGCAGATAGTACTCCAGGCTCTTTGCACCTTTGATTAATCTTTGCTTGGCTGAGTACCCAGGTTTCCTGGCCTGTCACAGTTATCGCAGGCTGTTTTCTGGGAAGCCTTTCTCAGTTTTGTGGCCCCTTCTATAGTGGAGGGAGGGTTCTATCCCTTCAGCGGGGACTGAGGAGCCCTCATGACAGACAGATTGGTTTTTGGGCAGTGACCAGGGCCTTCTGTGGTTTACTTTCCTGGTGAGAACTGAGCCCCTGGAAATGGGGCATCTACATTTTTCTCCAGGATGGAAAAACAAAGTTGGAAATGGTTCCATTCGTCTGCGCTGTGCAAGCTGAATGCGTCTATATTTCTAAAAACTAAGATATAATTCAGACAATATAAAATTCGCCTCTTAAGTTGTACAGTGCAGCATTGCACATGTAATAGTTATTATGTTTTGTAGTCATCGTCAATAGCTAATTTTAGGATATTTTTGTCAATGTTATATTTGCTGCCCAATTATAAATCTCTCCCCCCCCCGGCCCTCTCCCTTACCCTCCCTCCCTCTGTGTGTGTAGGGG